>JAMLFY010000012.1:27045577-27191012 GCA_030441495.1 Dalbergia oliveri | reverse complement strand
TATATGTCGACTGTTTTTGAATTCTAGGTGACAACTTCTTAGAGAAATAAGCATAGGGTGCCCTTTCTGAGATAACACGGCCCCAATCACTGTGCCACCTGATGGATCTGTTTCAAGACAAAAGGGTTTCTGGAAGTCTGGTAAGGCTAAGACAGGTGCTGCAGTCAAGGTAGCCTTTAGTTGCTGAAAAGAGTCATCAGCTTGAGGGGTCCAGAAAGGGAATCCTTCTCTAGAAGGTTTTGTTAATGGGGCTGCAATGGAGGCATAAGCCTTGGTAAATCTCCTATAGTACCCAGCGAGGCCTAGGGAACCTCTTAATTGCTTGAGATTTACAGGTATTGGCCACTCCATCACTGTAGAAACCTTGCCATTATCCATAGCAACTCCTGCTGCACTAATAGAATATCCCAAGTAATCCACTTGCCTCTCCCAAATGAGCATTTAATAGCATAGCAAATAGCTTTTCCCATAATAAAATCTGTAAAACAATATCCAAGTGATGCAGGCGGTTCTTCCAAGAAGACCTACATATCTATGTAAAACCAACACAAACTTCCTCAAAATTTCTTGAAAGCCATCATTCATGAGGTTTTGAAAGGTAGTAGGGGCATCAGTAAGGCCAAAGGTGTAACATCCCCTATTTATAGCATACCTTGTGTGGAGTAATTTCGTGTCATTTAGACCATTCAAATATTTTAGTCGATTCATTTAAGTTAATTTTTACTGATTAAATTTTAGACATTAAATATTTAAGTGATGATACAATAGTAGTACGCAATAATGCTATAAAAATTATCACAAGTTACGAAATGTATAAGATAATAATATAAGTGTTAGATTTAAAAGTTATGTATTCGTTACATATCACATGCTTAATGAAAGATTATAATCAAATATTAGAAAAATGTTAGTGACATAATATAATAATATCATCGAATAATATTATATATGCATCATGAATAGAAGTTACATATTGCAAGATGATATATATAGGTAGTATAATAATCATATGATAGTCATAACATTAGTAATAATATGGGAATAAGAATGCTTGGCGGTGTGTGCAAACTACACTACACCTTTCGCCAATAGATCAAGCCCAATTTGGCCATGAATGTGTCAACCAGAAAGCCATGGATAGAAACTCTGGTGACAAGTGGATTTCAAGGATAAATAGCTGGTTTGCACCGAACTAAACAAGTGCCAAGTGATCATTGGTTGCAAAGACATGTGGAGTGGCGCCTATGTGATGCCTCTGATCCACATGTCTCTAATTAAGCCTAATACAGCCTTAAGGTATATTGGAAACCTTCAAATGAAAACTCAAAATGCAGAAGTCTACATTTATGAGAGAGGCTCGCCATAGCAAGCTACACTCGCTATAGTGAGCAAGAGAGATATGGTAAGCTATGACAGGCTCACAATAGTGAGTTATACGCTATAGCGAGCAAGAGAAAGGTAGCCTCACTATAGCATGCTAGATTTGCTATAGCGAGACCCTTAACATGAAACACATCGAAAACGACAAAGTTTCATTTTAAAGATTCTCACCCTCTATACACACATCATAATCAGCGAGACACCCCCAGCCTTAACCCTAACAACCCCAAGGTAATTTCCTTCCCTCTCACTCAAAATTCAAGCTCTCTTCCTCCCTTAATCCTCTTGAGTAAGTGTTTTTCCTTCTCCACCATGTTCTTATCATGTTCTTGAGATAGGGCAGCCCATATACCAAATTGTTCATGTTTTCCTTTTCCTAACAATCCTTAAATCTCCATGGTTAAGTTTATGGTTGTTCTTCAGTTGTTTGTGATTCTATAATAGTTGTTGGTATAATTCCTAGGTCAAGTTGGTGGTGATACCTCTCACCTATCCCTGAAGTCGTGGGTTTCAACTCATGACCCTATTTTTCTCATTGTAGCTATGTTCTTAATGTTATGATCGCTACATTGAATTTAAAAGTGAAAATATTTTATGACTATGATTTTACAAAATATGCCAAGTATAGAAGGATTATGGATCTTTGAGTAAATCATGAAAATATGTTTCATAAAATCATGGGACCAAGATTGATATGTTTGTATGTCATGAAAATGTTTTATTTGATCAAGAAAAGATTATTGGAAACTATGGGATGTAGCAAGATTACCAAAATTGTCAGACATGTACTATGGATTGATGAAATTACAATGTTTTCAAGATTTTGGATTTCTTGATCATGCCTTTAGAAACCTAATTATGTTTTATTAAAAATGTTGAGTTGAGCATGGTATATCTCTATTGATAGACATGTTATTATGATTTTCAAATTACCATGTTTATGGTCTCATGTTATCTTGAAATATGATTTTAGAATCCTAGTTATGTGTTATTATAAGAGTTGAACTATGATTCAAAACGTTGGCCAAATACATATTCTATGAGTTTATGAAATTATCATGTCTACAAATTGGTGATCTCTTAGGTATGATTTCAGAACCCAATTATGTTTAGTAGTCAGATTGTTAGAATTATATAAATTCATAGCTTTTAGATTTATTCAGCTTTTGATCTTTGCGAAGTTAGTTTTAGATGGCAACTATACAGAAACATATAATGAGTTAACGATTGTAAGATCAATAGCTTTGGTACCAAGTTGTCTATTAGAGGACAATCTCACTCTTCAGAGTATAGAGAAAGAACCTTGTTAGGTGTCCTTTTAGAGTTCCAGAGATGAAAGTAATTATATTTGTTATTATGTATATCTATCATGTACAGAGATTTCTATTTCTCTAGTAATTCCTTCACCTTAATTTGGAAATGCTTTCCTATGTAACTATGTACGTAAATATCAAAAGATTTATGCTGGATGCATATATGTCACATGTATATATTCTTCTTGGAGTTCTCATATGGGTGGTGTGTAACACCCTAATAATTAACCGAATACACCTAGGTTGTATCTGATTAATTACTAGACTTTACTCTTTGCTTCAGTTCTTTCATCATACTTTGAAAATACTTAGTGAAATTACGAGCCATTTTTTTTTAAACATAATTGAAAACGTGAGCCGCACATAACGTGAACAATAATCGAAATAAAGCGAATAACCAGATATAGCATGAAAAACACATCATATTGGCTCCATCATATAACATCCATAATTACATAACACATAGATAGTTTGCCTACCAACAGAATAAGACTAGGTGTAGGCAATCTAACAAAATATAAATAATATATGGATGGAAGAACATCCATTAATGGCACCTAGTAATAACACTCCAAGGATAGGGATAGATATCCAAGCTCACGCAAAGTTTAGCAATACGTTCCTCAAGGATAGTAGCTGGTTCACCAGATCAAGTACATCTACCAGGTGAGAGCATCAACGGAATCACGAACATCACCATCACTTTCTGAAGACGAGATGGAAAGAAAAGAAGGGAGTGAGAAACTTTTATAAGAATCTCAGGAGGGTACTCACCTCATATGCATTGTGTCATCATCATCGTCCCCAGGAACCTCGGGGTTATTATGAAATAGTGAGCATGCTAAGATTGATTTATTAAGTTTGAAAATATACTTTACCGAGGTTATCGGTTTTAATCATGCGTCTTATAATGCATCATAAACTTAACATGTCATGTTTATAATGAACTTTTTTTTTCATATATAATAACATAGTTATGCATAAAATCACATCATATTCCTCATCATCATTTCATAATACTATGCATAGCAGAACATCATATTTCTCATCATCATTTCATAAATACTATGCATAGCAGAACATCATATTCACATAATGCATTTACTTAGTTTCTTAGGTGACTTAAAGTTACTTTCATCATCATTTTCCTGGGCCACCCTATACTCCACCCTTTTGGGAGTAATCTAGGTTATGAGCTCATACCTTACTAGTCGTCACTAGCATATACTTATCCCTTTTGATAAGTTAAAGTCCCGACTCTACCCTTTTGAGAGAACGAGCTAGGGGCAAGAATCACCTTTTCACCACCTATAGTCTGATGGGTCCAAAGGATCATTTTCTTAGGATCACCTTTTCACCACCTATAGTCTGATGGGTCCAAAGGATCATTTCTCATAATTTTAAGTCACCATTAATTCTTTGCATGTTATATCATAATATAACTCTGAATTCATAATCATCAAGATGCATAAACATTCTCATTGTTTGCAACAGCAACTATATCATGCAAACTATGAAGTCATTCAATGATATCAAATACTTAATAAGCATCAAATCACTACATAGACTTATCATTTCAAACTTCAAAGAACCATCATCATAAATTCTTACGAAAATTCTTAAACAACCGAAACTTTAGAATCGGGTAATCTCAATTATCAAACTAATTAATCATGCATCTAAAGGATTCATTATCATCATTACCATTAATTATAAGCCTTAAGAATATTATTAAACTATATGGGACAGCATAAGCAGCAAGTTATATTTAAGGCTTCACGTGTGCTAGAAGTTGCATTTTTAACCCTTCTCGTTCCGCTTTCCTTATGGTGCTAAAATTAATTACTAAACCAATTATGGATCATTCTCTCAACAATAAACCATGATTATCACAACTTCAAACATATTAAACCATCATCATACAGTAGTACTAAACTTATATTAGTGGCCGAATCATGAACCTCATATAATTGTTGGAAGTCACATTTTAAGTACACATGTGATATCCTGGTTTCCTGTAAAATATTTGTAAAACCTTGAAACTCCTTTAGAAACTAATTCTTTTTGCTAAACTTGAAAGAATCTTCATGATTAAAATTCTCACTTAAGATAAAAGGAGCAAGTCTTGAGCTTAAGAGATTTATGTGATATCTTAGAATCATAAACATGCTATGCAACCTCATTTTAATCTTGTCATTATAAGGTGATAACTTGGAATTATAAACATGATATGCAAATCCATTTCTTTATCTTTAAGATTTAAGGTGATGACTTGAAAATTAAACATGATGCAAGAACTTGAAATATAAACATGATGCAAGAAACTGGAGGCGTAGTCCAGAGGACCAGTGGAGGGAGAAGAGAATCTTAAGAAGGAGCGCGTAATCCGCAGGAAGAAGAGAATTATTATTACATCTTTTTAAGCTCCAATCTCAAGACTTCTTAAAGAATCAATTCTTTAACTCCAATAATCTTATTTCTTTGCTTGTGATACTTGGGTAAGTCTTTGAGCTCTAGGATCTTTAGGTGATGACATAAAAATAAACATGTCATGCGTTGATTCTTTTAGCCATTATAAAATAAAGTGAGAACATAAAATAAATATGAGATGCAACTTCTTTATTATCTTTAGAGATTAAGTGACAACATGAAATATAAACATGAAATGCAAACTTGGAAATTTAAACATGAGTATGCAAGTCATTTATTCATTCTTGAAATTTTAGTGATGACATAGAAAGTAAACATGATTATGCAAGGCATAAACTTAAACATGGATGCAAGTTCATTTGATTTCTTTACTAGAGCTCCTTCAAGACTTTATAGAAATACAAATTCAATATATATATCTTAACAAGACAAAGTGAGAAATACATCTTTCAAATTCTAAACTCAAGATCATAAAATCATCATAAAAACATCATTCTTTAAAGTTTTGCATCAAGTGGAACTTTCAAGCTTTAGAGGCCTAACTTGTGATGGATTCACAACCCACCTTCAAGGTCCTCATCATCAAGCCATCATCTTAGTCCCACCTAGGCCATATGGCCAAATTGGTTAAAGAAAAAGGAAGAAGAAAACCAAATGGAAAAACTAGAGAAAATCCATGAAATCATCATTTTGAACCAAGAACAACACTTAGCAAAACATAGAAATAAACTTAAAAACAACTCCCTACCTAATCTGATTTGAAGGAAAGGAAGAGAACTTGGTTTCTTGGAGTGAAATGAAAGAAAATATTCTTGAAAACTTGAAGAAAGAATTCAGCCAGGAGGAGGAGGAAATGAGAGCTTTTGGTGCTTTGGAAAAACTAGAAATGTGTACAATTTTGAGCAAGCATCTAAGACTCCTTAAGCATGCCTATTTATAGAGATTTTGAAGCTCATAAATGGACAAATGAAGGAGGAAGGCTGATGGATTTTCATGGGGAACAAAGGGAGGAAAATCATTCCTTGTTTAAGGCATGTTTTATGCCATGTTTTAGGGAATTTTTGGCATTTTGTTTTAGTGTATCTTGGGCAATTATTCTGATGCATAATGGCATCAATAATTTCATCCATTATAGCCCAAGGAAGAGAAATTTGTGTGTTCCATGCATTATTTAGGTGTAGGTAAGGTATCTTTGCAAATTAGAGAATTTGCAATTAAGGGCTTAGGTGAATTAGTAAGCAATTTGAGTGTTTTAAAGCAATTTTAGGTTCTAATCAATTTAAATAAATAATTTTGACTCTAGATTAATAATTAGAATTTAATAAGCTTTAATTTGAGCCTAATATTGCTTAGGTTTCGTTAGACGAATCAAAAATCTCAAAATTTGTAAAACTACAAAGACGGGCAAAACGATCATTTTACTTAAAAATTGTCCGAGACCACCCGAGCTTAACCAATGGTTAATCATGGCTTAAAAACACCTTTTAAAACATTTTAGTGAGGTTTGGGCTCAGCGGCACACAAATCAGGGTTAAAACGGGGGGGCGTTTTGGTCATTTCGCGTCAGAGCTTAAAATTATGATTCTTCTCCTTTATTAACACACATAACACAAACAATCTCTTATTATTATCAAAACATCCCCTTGAGGATGGGTGGGGCCCACGATCCTCATTTTGAGTAAAATAACCTCAGGGGCATTTTGGTCATTTTACACGTACAAAATTGGAGTTTGCAATACTTGCACGAATTTCTCCTAACTTCTCTTCTAACGTTATATTCCTTTATTAAGGATTGTTTGGTCTCAAATTTTATATAATATTTACCTACGGTAATTCGGTAATTCTAATGACAGTAAAAATTACAGGAAAAATTGGGCGTTACATAGTGGGTGAGAATTCACTCACTTCCGATGACTCACCCCTATTTCTTCCTCCTTAAAGTTACAATTGTAGATCTAGTTATCATTTGGGCACCTTTATAGACCAGTTGTTCCATGGTGAGATTCATTTTGTAGTGAGACTTAGTCTAGGATTATGTTAAATTAGAGTGCTCTGAGTCGTGCAAGTAAGATCCAAACCATGCATCATAATATCAAATTATATATTTACTTTCAAAGTTTGAGTTTCCCTTAGATGTATTCAGATTTCAAGTATTGAACCAAATTTTAAATTATGACTATATTTATACAATGAACTAGTTTACATTACTATGTTCCCACAAAGACCCAAGTAGATTTTAAAACTATGTACGATTGAATTATTTCTGTTTTACAAATTCGATTATTTTGGTTTCATTAGAAAGGTGGATGACGATTTAGACTACATTATATTTTGAAAATGAAAATCAAGTAAATCTATGCATATTTGTGAGTCATGTTAACCAAGAGGCTTACATAAGGAACCATGCCCCACTTGCCGATCATATTTCCAAATCGGGTTGGTACAACTTGATTCCAATTGGCATCCATTGGTTGAGAATGCTTTCGTAATACCAATGCCTATAAATAGGTATGTAATATGAAGCATTGCAAACATGTGATGAGGGAGAGTGATTTGGTGATCTAATACTCTTTGTTATTACTAGAGTGCTGTAGAGAAGTGAAAGAAAGTTGGCTGGGAAGAGAAATAAAGAAGCATAAGATATCTTGAAGTGGGAGTTACGTGTAAGGAGCATCATATTAGGAAATAGAGAAGGAATCAAAAGAAAGGCTCTGTCTCCACACTAGTTTATCTCCACAAAGAGTGTAAGGTAGAAAATGAGAACTAGCTTTTGCAAGCTTTAGGAAGCTTTATGTTGTCCAAAATTTTAATGTTTCTTCCTTTCAATTCTTTCTTGTTCTCTCTATGAACTTTGCTTTACATATCACAATTTTTTTTTTTGTTTTAATAGTGTTTATTTTATGTGTTCTATTTTTCTTATCACGTGCTTCAAATATCGTTGGCCCTTTGACTTTTAGCTCTAATGTTCTAGCCAAATAATTATGTCGTCCTCCATTCATGATTCGTTTTTGTTGCATCATTCTTATTCAAAATTGATTTACTATTTAGCACATTTACTTGCTTAAAAGTTCTTTTCATTAGTATTGCTTGTCATACTATTTTCATTCGTCATGTGAATTATTTTTTACTCTCTAATTATTTCTTAAGAAGTATTATGTTCACAAAAATGGTCCTATCTACTCTCTTTCCTTATTACTTTCTATTCTTGTGAATCATCATCACTCAAATTACTATTGTTTGAGTCGAGATGACATGTTTAAAGTATATTTCTCTATTTATTTGTAAATTCAATTGCTTTATACATGTGCTAAGTGTTCTAGATTCAATACCAAATGGGGATGGCCATAACAGCTTGGCCTTGAAGCACAAGCATGGATAGACAGCTTGAACCAAAGGGTTCATGTTTAGACACAATTTAAGACAGGCCAGTGTAGAAATACCAGCCTAGAAGAGAATTCTAGGAATAAGAAGATTGAGAAAAAGGTTTTAAGGAACAAGAAAGAACTAGCTTCCCTTTGAAGTTTTGAGCACGTTTTATTTTTTAAGATGGTCTCTATAATATATATTCTCGAGCTTCTTTATTGAGTCTTCGTATTTTCACAAAAATCCATCCATCATGGCTTCCTACTCCATTTTCTACTAAGAGCTTGTGTTCTTGCTCTTTTAAATTACCTCTCCTTTTATAGATTAAGAAAAAACTGTGTGGCATGACGTAGTCGTAATCTGATTGAAGGCATAATATGTAAGGTCATTAGAGCATCTAGAGCATCCGAGGCTGCTTCCTGGAGAAGTAAAAGAGTATAAAATGTAAATTAGGGACCTAGCACCTTACAAAGAGATGTTGGGAGGAGATTTCACATAAATCTAATTATATGTTAAATAAATGCTAGTCCCAAGAGTTGTGTTGGAATCTAAACTACGTAAAAATTATGTTTACGTATCTTCGTATGTAACATCTTAAATTTCATCTAGGCCAATTGATTTGATGAAACCAAATTAATTTGCTGACTAGACCGTTGATCTTGGTCCTAGCGGGAAAAGTCAACATTGATGGTTCATGATTGATTAAGTCAATCAGCTTGAGCAAATAGTTAATAAATATAATGAGTCAAAGGCCAAAAGTTAAATAAATAGTAAGGAGTTAATTAGAAAGATTAATTACTCCTACTTAGTGATTAAGATGAAAAATGAGTAGAACTAATAGATAGTGGACAAGTGTCATGAAATTAATAAATTATAATAATCAAGTATCTAGATAAAGATGTAAGAAATTACAAAATTATCATTACTTAGTAGAAATTATGAATATACCCTTACTATATAAAAGAAATTACAAATGTACCCTTGATTTATAAATACATGACAAAGATACCCGTATTTTTTATATATAGAATTACAATAATGCCACTATCAATATCTAATTACTAAAATGCCTTTGTCTTGGATTAGGAAATTACAATAATGCCATTGCACAGATCCTAGGCTTCCCTTTAAGAATGAATGAATATAAGCTATTAGATTAATACTAAGAATGGTTAAAATCTAAACTAACCTAAAATCACAAATCTCTAGCATAGAATATTAAATTATTAATTTATCAATATAAGTTTCTATAGATAACTTATTTAACAGGATGAATGAAATACTGACAAATTAAATGATTTAAATCTTTTAATCATGGATTAAGAAGTTAATGGATGATTGGACTAATTAATGAGCACACGATTCCAATTAGAAGATATTAAAACAAGCATTAAACTACTTATAGTTAAGATTCCAAAAGTATGATTAACCTAAAATATATTATGACACCAATTCTTGTTTAATTTAAATGCTATGACAAGACAAGAAAATACATCACATGCATCATAGTCACATGCATATTTTCAGCCATATATACATGCATTTGTACACACATAAGCTGGAAATTAAATCATGTAATAATCCTATAGTCTCATGACATGAATATATGATACATGCATGCATGAGAAGAATGGAAAATCATCCCATGATCCCCATGATACCCTACGGTTGCATCATCATTTATGGGAAGGAAAAATTGTGATTTGATCTTAGCTTGCATGCCTTAATGAAAGCTTGTCAGATGTCAGTTTTTACAACTTGTCATTTTCAACAAATATAGGTGTGGGCTAAGCTACATTAGGCATATTGTTTGGCATAAAAACAACTAGTAACCTCAACTAAATCCTAACCAATACTTACTCCAACTAAATGATCTAACTAAATGAGTTTTGGAGACAAAAATCATCCCCAAAACACAGCCATAGGGCAGCAGCCTTGAGGCCTATACAAGGGACCAAGTTGTGTTTCATTGTGTTCCTTTACTCATTTGCCAAGTTTCCAAGACTTCTAGCATTCTCTTTTATTATTGTTCTTCCTATTCTATTTGTTCTTCTAATCCTCACTTCAAAGAAAGCTTTTCCATCATCAAACCTCACATAAACACTTGAATCTTAATCCAAATACTTCACAAGCCTTGCAAGAGTTACACTTTTCCTTGTGAAAAATATTGTCTCAAAGACACATGCTAGTTTTCAAGCAAAGATTCAAGAAGAGTCACTCTACATCAAGCTCCTTGTTCAAGTTCTAGAAGTGAAGAGAAGGACTTTAAGCCTCTACAGCAATTGGTAGGAGCCTTCTCTTTGGTTGTGCAAGTCTTGATGGTTTCTAACCTTGCTCATCGATCGTTAGAATGCCATCAAGCTTATGTTTGTTGACAAAAATGTTTCAAGGGAATATTGTAAAGATATTTTGTTAACCTCACATATTCCTTTCTACTTTCTAAGTGATTTTATGATGTTTTCATGCTCAAATGTTGTTTAAAAATATGGTGTGTGGTCCTTGTGTTGAGGGAGTGACATAAAACATGAAAATGATAGGTGCTGGATTTTTTACTATTTCTAGCAGGAGCCATTTCAAAATACGAAACTCAGAATGTGAAGATTTTCGGAATAAAAATTTCCTTTCTACGAACTAGACTTACCAAATAACACTCTATAAAGAATCACCTAAAAAAGAGTTTTCTAGCCCAAGATATAAATTTTCAAAGTTGAGCAAAAGACTAAAACTTTATATATGACCTTTTAGTAGTAAAACATGTGTAACTCACTCTAGAAAAATGCAAATGGGATGATTTTAACTCTGTTGGAAAGTTAACACACTTAGGAATACATCCATATATGCCTCACATACTCTTTTTATCCATGGTGGAACAGTTTGGAAAATGAAGTCACAAATAGGTGTGCTAAAAATCTGGAAAAGGGTAACTTTGTAAGGGTGCCATGATAGTTTCACAAATGTGTTCTTAATGAAATTACCTTTAATGAAAATATGGATGAGTTAGGAATCTGGAAATACCCTTAGGAGGCCGAAATAATGAATATTTTAAAAGTTATTATTTTTTTACTAAGATATTTCAGATCTGGAAAATATAAAAGTGTCAAGCCTTTTAAAGAGAAAGTTTAAGGAAATTAAATTGTAATGATCTTTAAGAGAAAAATTATGAATAAAAAGGTTATGAGGAACTTTGAAGTATATAATGAAACTCAGAATACCCAAGGATAATATTTAAATGCATCAAGGTTGGAATTGGTCATGGTTTTTAGGTATTTTTTAAATTCTTCATTTTCTACCAAAATATTTTTGTTCTCACTTTATTCATGGTTAGGGATGGAACTAGGTTGGGCTTTGCTAGGATTTGACTTAAATAAGTATAACTTGCATTCCCATAAGGTAGCCTAAGTGTAGGCATATCACCTAACATAGACTTCTTTAGGTTTATCACCTGACATAGACTTATTTTATGGTCTTAACTTGGCTTTCTGGAAATCTTGTCCTGGCATGAAAATTTATTTAGAGGCTTCCTTGATTATACTTTTTTTTTTAAAAAAAAAACAACTACTTTTAAAAGGACTTCTAGACATGTAAAAAAAAAAAAACACTTTAAAATTGGCTAAAAGATTTCTTAAATAAGTTAAAAAGTATGTTTTTAAATATATTAAAATATTTCTATTACCATTAAATTTTCTTAAATAATAATAATAATATAAGTAGGTCATTCTGTTAGGTTTAATAAACTATTTTCATTACCTGGATCATAGCCTATTTAGTTAATAAGACTTTTTGAAAAAACTAAATTTAACTTGTTTACTATATAGGTAGGGCCAAATTATGTTGAATATAAACTAGGGCGAAAGCCCCTAACAAATCGTGTGGCCTACTTTGACCTCTATTTGTGATGGATTTATATTAGCAAAATAGGCTTAATCTATTAGAGACATATAAGTTTTTGTTTGAATAAATATTGTAATATTATTAGCATGGATCTTGGTAATGTTTTGTCTGCATCCAGTAAAGACATATACACGTATCTGTATATTAACCCTTTAATGGGCTACATATTAGATGTTACATGCTGAATTTCTTATGTTAATTTGTGCCATTCTTTATTATGAACGGGTGTTACAATTTCTACCGCCATTATTTTATATAAGTCTGTATTATGATAAAACTGTGTTAAATAACTATGAATTACTACTTAGAATTTTTTTAATTATTTTAAAATAATTCCCTTGATATTTAAATATAAGTAATTTTTTAGAGATATTTTAAAAAGGCTTTTTGCACCTTCTCCCCATGCTATGACTACTCCATGCCTACCGAAACTCAACTTACGAAATAATTTAAAACCGCGGATAAAATACGATTCTTCTAGCACTTTCCTTCCAAAAATCCTTAAAAAGAAATAGGCAAGTGGGTCCAATTCACCCGCATACGCACACGTCTAAAATGACTCTGCACATTGAATCATAGCAATTGTGTAGTAGTTTTATTTCTTTTCTTTTATCTTTATTTGATGTAGAGAGGTACATTCGAGTTGGTTGAACCGGGACATTGCCAACCTAGACAGTGACCCATTTGGCATTTCCAGTGACCAAAAGTCTTGACCCCC
This sequence comes from Dalbergia oliveri, assembly GCA_030441495.1. Taxonomy (NCBI): domain Eukaryota; kingdom Viridiplantae; phylum Streptophyta; class Magnoliopsida; order Fabales; family Fabaceae; genus Dalbergia; species Dalbergia oliveri. The sequence continues at coordinate 27,177,917 of JAMLFY010000012.1, read as the reverse complement.
GACCCTTGTCGTTATCCATACCAATAAAATCTTCTCTTTTCGCCCGCCTCTCTAGCCAAGTCCTCTCTCTCTCTCTCAAACATAATTTTCACCATAATTCATCGCTGCCATAGCTAGCCACTATCACTCACCACTCTTGCAGTTAGGCGCGCTCTTGATCTCGAAGCTCTTTCCTTTGGATCAAGGGGAAGACAAAAATAAAAAATAACACATCATCTCAATCGTACATGACTTGTTCGGGAATCCCAATGTGGTTTTCTTTCCAGCTGTGGGCTGACAAAGGACAAGGTTTAATTTGGACATGATGCTGATTCCTCCTGAGTGAGGTGGACACACCACGAGTGTTTGATAGCATACATACGTGGCGCCTCTGAAAGAGTGGAAGAAAGTAAGTACATGCATTTATGATACCGATACGGTACTCAATGATGGTTTTGGCTCTTCTCAGTTTGTTCATTCTGGTGCTTCCGGTGGTGTTGCCTCCTCTGCCACCACCACCTTTGTTTCTTCTCCTTGTTCCCGTCTTCATCTTGCTGCTTCTCTTCTTCTTGGTCTTTTCGCCTTCCGAACTCCCAAGCTTCGCTGTCCTTGCTTTTTGATGTATTAGGGTGCTTTTTGATGTATTAGAGTGTAGTTTAAATCTTAAAAATTGTCTCTCCATTTGTGTTGCGCGGAACGCTGCTTACATCTATCATTCCCTTACCTTATTTGGTAAATTTATGCATATGAGACTCGGAACAAATAAGTAGTGGAATTAATCTGATGAGTTTATGAACTTTTTCTGTTCCACACACAGATCAATTGTGCTTCACTGTACATAAATGGGGAGGTATTTTTGTTTATGCTCTGGGTTGTTTTTTTAATTTCTTTCTCAGGTTTATTGTATCTCCTTGTTTGTTTCATTTATGATATGATGTGATCACAATGATGGAATAGCTTTGTCAAACGGGAGCAATTAATCAAAGGGATAGCTAATCATCAGTGGAAAAACAATTAGATGCATTATTTAATTGAAATGGTTTCATAATCAGGGAGAGGCAGAAAGTTGTGTGCAGAAAGTCTCTAGCATGTGCTATGATGAACTCGTTTCTATTGGATTTAATTTCTATAGACTGGAATAAAAGTATAAGTTTTTTTCATAACTACTTGATCATATATTGTCACGTTGTGTCATAATAGTTGGCTATAAGTGTATCAAAATTAAAATAATTTGTATTTTAATTTTAGATTCAATTTTTTCCTTCATTTTATTTTGGATACAAGAATGTAGGATTGATACTGGCATCGTTTTATGCTTATTAATGGGTGTTTTTTTCTTTCGATGAAGTCTTGTAAATTGTCAACTTGTTCTGGGTGACTTGGTAGAGTCACTAAAGTGAGAACAAGGTTGAGAAATTCGCCGATTCGATTGTATGTCTAGCGGTCTAGAGAAAAATGAATTAGACAAGAAATCGAAAAGCTACTTTCAATTTTCTTGATTTCAGTGATTTTTTAATTAAAATTTTACCTAATTTCTTTTATTGAAACTCACTATATTTGTTTGAACAATGCTATTTTGATATCTAAATGTAGATGTTTCATTAGGATATTCATTCTATTATTATTGAATAAAATATATAAATGGAGGTGAGTGAGAATCACTATCTCATCTAACAATGTAAGAATGAATGTCTCAATAGGACATGCACATTTAGATGTTAAAATAATAACATTATTGTATTTGTTTTAAAGAAAGGTATCTCGAGATCTATACACGTTAGAGAAATAAAACCCTATTTTTTCTTTTTCCCCTAACCTTTTTATTCGAATTTTCATTTGGGTCCTGACCTTTTATTTTATTTTTATTTGTTCCCTTGTATTTAAAATAATTTTAATTTGGTCCAAAGTCAATATTTGTCATATATATATATATATATATATATATATATATATATATATCAAGTAAGCACTTTCTGCCACGTTAGCATTTTTTTTATCAATTATATCATAGAACAATATAATGACATGAGACTAAATTGAAAATGACTTAAAATATAACAGATGAAATTAAGCAAAATAAAAAGTAAATGACAGAGTTGAAAAATCAAAGGTAAAGAAGAAAAGGTCTATTTTACATTTTTTTCAATGTCAAAATATTACTAGGAATCTTGGTATTAATTTCTCATTTTTTCAATATGTACCTGTCAAGATATGGATTGTCTCTGTATATCTTACGTGTTTGAGTACTTGTTTATCTTTGAGTATTTAAGGGTTTATTTTGGCACATCACATAAAACATAATATTATAAGTTAATACAACACGTAACAAGTTTATTGTTGTTTAATACGCACAATAAGCTTATTCACTGAACTCTCTTATATGTTAAGTTAACGTATAACTTAATCAAATCTAGAGAGGTAGGAAAAGGACAGATTAGCTGCGCTTTTAATATATAAGGTCTCTTTTACTTTTTTTTACTAAATAATAATTGTTATTATTATTATTACTATTACTACTACGACTAAATAAATAAGAATAAATATAATAAATTAAATAAATGATAATAAATAAAATAATAAAATATTTAATAACAAATAAATATTTTCAATAAATAATATTTAATATGAAAATTGCAATGACTTGTCTTTTGATAGTATTATTTAAGAAAAAAAGATTAAATATGAATGAATTATAGGGATTTTAAAATTTTTTACAGACATAATTATGATCAAAATAATCTGAAAATTTTGTAAAAAAAATAAAAAATAAACAAATAAATAAATATTGTTAAAATTTTTAAAATAATAATATTTTAACGAGGATATAGAATGAGATCCTATGAATGGTATAAGGATATAAATAAAAATAAGGATAAGGTTAAATGGATATTTTTAACCGATAAAGTTATTTAGGTGTTGATTGGATACCAAAATAGTAATGGTACACAGAAACACCAAAATTAATCCAATTAAAGGATATTATCAAACCTCAGATAATTTTCACTCAGAACAATCAAAGAAATATAGACATTTTCAATACATATACAAGACAAATTGATTCGAAAATATTTATAATTATCTATTCATTACTTTTTATACAAGTAAGTGCTTTATTATATAAAACAAAATAATTAGAAAAAAATCACATCTTTTTCTTCCTTTCCTAGCAGCTTTCACGTTGCTTTTTTTTTCCTTCATTCACTATCACTATTTCTCTTTCAAAAACTCTATCAAATTACCAAAACCTTGAAGACTATTCTTAGTTAAACACTTAAACTAGTTAAACAATATTTTCTCTACATCAAACTAAAACGAAACTTTGTTTTTCCTTTTCAAATCTGTTCAACCAGCAATATATATAGGAAGTAAAAAAGGGGTTTGAGACTCTAATTAAGGAAGAAAAGGCTAGAGAAAGAATCAACAAAAAACTTGGACGAAGGTAGGAAAAATTCTATGTCTTATGCTTGGTGATTGTTTGGTTCCTTGAAAAGAATGAGATACATAGAAATTATACAAGAATATAATTAGAAAGAATTTTATAAATTCTTAAAGATTAATATCTTTGAAATATGACAATAAAGTTCCATAAAAAAGAATGAGATTTTAATCTATAGAAGAAAAAGCATTGAAGTCCAAGTAAGATACTTAGTTTAATTTCTTGAAAATTATAAGAATTATCAAGTAAGGAGTCCTACAAGATTCTGAAGTGAAAAATCTTATAAAAATTTAGGAGATTTTGTAGAGAAGAATCTCATAAGAAATTCAGGAGATTTTAAAGAGAAAAATCTCATAAGAATTTAGGAGATTTCAAGGAAATCTTGTAACAAAAGTATGAGAAATAGAATTATTAAGAAGAAACTCTACTTAATAATCATAAGATTTCCTAAACAAATGATAAAGATGCATATGAAGAAAGAAAACTTAAGAAAATAATATGTAAATAAGCTTTATGTAACATTAATTGCTTAATTGTAAGCTCATGGATTCAAATTGTGATGAAAGTGATGTATTGAGAATAACATGCTATATGAATTGTGATATATAAGATTAGTACCTCGTACTACATCGTTTGAACTATGTTAATGATTTATATAAGATTGTAGTACAAGGTACTATATTAATTGAACTATGTCTGATCTATATAAGGTTGTAACACGAGTTAATGAGAAGTATATCAGGAATCCTATGAGTTCTATTCTCAAGCATAAATTTACTCATAAAACTATGTTAAATAAGTAAAAGAACAAACAAACTAATTATTACAAAAACAATTAAAAATACATTAATTACTTAACACTAAGTTATATGTCATTGGGTATTAGACTAGTATTTTTCCTTCTGAATCTTTGATTCTCATTCCTATTATTGTTCTATTTTTACATAGATGGCAACGATGGTGATCTTTGTAGAGATCCCTAGTTGGTATTGGTGCTATGGTCTAGACCTTTTGATGAGCCACTCATAGAAAGCTTAGTTAGTCTTTTCATTTTCTTTTAATGAACTTTGAGTAATGCCCTACCTAGACTAGATGGTTCCGTTTGATCTAGTTGTGTACATTATTTACTCATCGATGCATAATACAATTATATTGTTAGGTATTTTATTACGACATATTATTTATGTTTAAACTTTGCGATGCAAAGGGAAAAGTGGTTCATGTTTTTACAAAAGCAGACTTATATTTAATATCACATATACATTTTAAGATCAAGCAGAATTAACAAGTAACAACTACTCACTATAAGGTAGGAAGGATGTTATAAAAATAAATTATAAACATGCATTCATCCTTGTTAACATAAATTCTTTTTACAAATTTTGTGTTTTTGTGTTTTTAAGTAAACATACATATGAAATATTTATTAACCAACATTCATCCATGTTAACATAAATTCTTTTACAAATTTTGCAAGGTAAAAAAAGAAAAAACCTATCTTCTTGTATTAGTTGTAACTTGTAAGCATCATATAGACAATTTTAAAAAAAGAAATGCTTTGTTACACCCAAGAAGGCAATATGTGTGCCTAGATCGTAGTGATCGAGCGATTGGCCTGATGAGGACAACCATCCAACCACAAGCCCCCTAGTAGTAGGACGAAGACTAGAAGCCTAAAATCATATAGGAAGGCTTGAGACGACTATCCGATCCATTGTCTAGGAAGCTTGTGCATATGGACCATATGAGAATGTCCGATGAGTGATCGAACTAATTGACAATAAATAATGAATCTTTTTGTGTAGAGGTCTGGCTGGTTCAAGTGCATCGGCATGGTCGGGTTTTAACATTCTTCGACATGGCCAGATAATCATTTGCTGGGCCTTCTACTTGAGCAAGGCCTTTGGCATGGCTGAATAGATAGTTTGGTAAGCCACTAGCAAGATAAGGCCTCTGGCATGGGTGGGTAGATCATTTGGCAAGCCATTGGCAACACCAAGGCCTTTAGTATGGCAAGGCAAATTGATTATTTAGCCATTGGTAACATGAAGGCCTCCAACATGGTTGAGCATATTGATTATGGAGCTATTGGCAACACTAGGACCTTAGGTATGGTTGAAAGATCAATTAGGGAGCCATTAGCAACATTAGGGCCTTCCACATGGCTGGTGGATTGAGTGTGTAGAGCCACTAGTGACACCAGGGCCTCAACATGGGTAGGCAGATAGTTTGTGTTAGCTCCAAACCTTTCAGAAAGCTTCAAGTTAATATGTTTTGAATGACAACAAAGTCAATTTAAAGAAAATATTTTGAGGAACAACTAATGTCTACCTTGAGTTTCATGAAATAGCTAGCACAGGTCATAGCATAATACGGCTCCTATAGTGAAGATAATTTCACTTTACACATGCAAACATGATTTATCTCTATTAAAAAGATGGAAATTAAAATGAAAGTGAAAATTATATCCTGAAATGAGCATACAAATGCCTAACGAGTTCAATAAATTCAACAAGTACAAAAAACCAAGGCATTAGTCTTTAGAAAGAAGCATTGGACTTTAGAAATTAGTCTCAAATTGAAGATATCTATCCATCCTTGAAGCCAACATGTTCTACCATCTTCAATCATCATGATCATAATCTGTTTATTATCAACAAGTGCAGATTGAAGACCTAAAGACCAAAGACATATCAAGGAATTGATGCGCACCTCGAAAGTGCACTTCATAGTAAGACACTTACGTTTGAAAAAGGAGAGAAAATTTGAAATTCAAAATTGAAATTATATCCAGTTACAAATTGGCATGTCATCTCTACTGCAACTTGGTCAACCACTCTAATTTCTAGAAGGAGGTGTTCAGAAATCACGTTCAGAAAGCAAAACAATAGTTTCTAAAGGCAGTTCAGAAACCTCTATTTCACTATAGCTTCTACAACAAATCTAACAAAAGACAAGCTACACTTCTAGATTGCTTTTCAAGACACAAACAGATGATCGTCACTTGGAGAATTGATCAAGGGCAATAGTCACAAAGACAGAACATCAATAAAAAAGATGCTGAGCCTCCAAAGAAAAATAAGAAGAATGTTACATAGTGATACGCTACAAATTTTTCTCATCTTTCTGTGAAGTTCATTACATCTTATGTAACATCCTCCTAAGTACAACATCATCCTTAAGTCATGACATTATACTTAAGAGTTGTTACTTATAAATTAGCGGACATTTCTTAATTATCTATAGCAATATCGATCGAATCGAGTAGTAACTAATTCGTAGTTCTATTAAATATATATAACAAAGAAACAAAATATTTATTGATTACAAGGTTGAGTACAAAAGGAAGTTCTTCTATGAGCTTCAATACGCATCTGGTCTCTATTATATTTATAGACATAAACATATGATTAAGTATAATCGATACAAGCTTCAACCTTAAACTACTGCAAATCTAATTTCCTTTCATGCAATAGCCTCTTTGTTCTTTGGATCAACCTAGAGATGGCATGGGAAAACAAACATATAGGGGTGAGAATTATACAATTCTCAGGGCATCCCCAAAACATATACTAAAATCCATGTCATTATCATCGTTCTAGCCACTTCGGTTTATTAAGAAAAATGTGATCATGCAACTCATATTAAAGATTCATTTTAGAGTTCAAAACCATCCTTTCGAAGTGGATTTCTTTAGTATTCAATCACTTAATGCACATATATCAAAATGTTCCAACACATAGTAAATCCTCTTAGCAGCAATTCAGAATAACATGAGTATGCATATGATAAATGCAGTGAAATTATCTCAAAGTGATCTAGTTTCACTTATGGCCATAGAACTCAACTTGGTGCATTTTTCTCTTTTCATTGACATAGGAACGACTTAGTTTATACCACATGGAATTTATAGTGGATCATGTCTGGGCGTTACGTATCGCGTCCCCAGCATGACAATAATGGGACACAGGTTCTTTAGACTGAGCTTATTCCTATATGTGATAATTGCACTTCATTTTTCCTCTTCTAAATCACACACAAATCTATTCCTAGCTAATATGTCTACCAACTCATAATATCTCTAGGATAGTTCCTCCTTTTGCCTTCCTTTTTTTCTAGGGAAGTTCCTCTTTACCTTCCCTTTTAACCAACATAAGTTTTGTTTCTATTTTGTCCATATGTCAGAACATGCACGATTGAAGTTTATACATTCTCTTTTCTCACATAATTGCATTATATGCTTTTCTTTTCTCAAATGCATGCATAAGCCACATGTAGGCATTCATTCATAATGTAATTTCAATCATGCCTCAGAAATCGATCTCTTAAGTCACTAGCATGCATTCACATACATCATACTTGAACCAAAAATGCCATTACGTTACCAATTCAAGTCTTGGGTTCATTTCCAGCACATGGACATATTTTTGTACTAAAGTAGCAAAATTTATTTGCACATCAAACAACAAATTCAGAGGTTATAAAAATTATCCAAGACACTTTAGTGTGTCCACAAGGTCCTGTAAAAATTTCAGAGTAAGAATCGTTCCTAACTATGTTAACAAAATTAGACAAATTTGGAGGTTAGAAACCCCATAATCTAGCCCAAAGCCAGAATTCCATAATTTTTAACCCTAGCAAATGATTGAATTAATTCAGAATAAAAATCACGATTGAACCTTAATATGTTTCCAACACCCTATGAAAATTTCAAAGGAAAAATCAATCATTTGCTATGACAACAAAATTATCAAAGTTCACAGCTTCAAGTAGCAATTCAGGCAGCACAGGCAAGTCTCGGTTCATGATTTTTTTAAAGTAGTAAAAGTCCTAAACAAAGCTTAAAAAAATTTGTGGAACTAGCTTAGGATGTTAGCTTCAACATATACTTTTCTAGCTAATAAAATACCCACAACCACATAAGAAAATTCGTAACTTTTCCCTGCCTATGATAAAATCGAGAATTTAGTAACCCCATTCCAAATCTCTTTTGATAAAAATGATTTTTCCACAACACCAAACTACTCCATCAAAATAAATACATCTATATATATGTGTAATCACATAATAGAACTAGAAAATTCAATTTTGAAACCATCAAAATCTGCAAGAAACAAAATTTCCATAAATAAGACAATAAAACCCTACTTTGAAAACTTTAGAGCCTTATAACTCCAAAGGATATTCCAAATGGTTTCTCTTCACTTCAAGGCCACCAAATCTTCCCTAAATCCTTTCTTAGGCAGTGAGTTAATGAGGTATCAATATGAGGATTGATGAGGAATTGAAATATTAACCGGTTAGATTTGTGGGTATTGATGTGTGGAACAAGTTTTGTGAAGAAAGTTTGTGGTTTTATCAAGTTTATGCCAAGGTTTTTGAAGCTTTAAGCTCAAACATGGGTTTTCTTGTGGAAGAAAACAATGGAGGATGCCTTGGCTTCTCTTGGCCAAAATTGTGGGGCTTGGAGTGATAAGGTTGGTATTTTACTCTTATCTTAGGTTGGATATATTAAATATGTAGTCAAAAGGTGTATTTCTTTCTTTTTGAAAATAAATAATGAGGTGGATGGCTAGGATTTGGTTTGGTGGTCAAAGAATAAATCTTGGCCATCCACTTGGCTTAAGATAAGTGGTTCACTTTAGCTTAGCTTTTTCGTTTTAAAATTAGACACTAAAATTCTATCGAATGGATGAGATATTGGCTCAGGGGTAAAATATAATAAATCAAAGGTCAAGATTAAAACTTGCTTTGAGTTTCAATCCTTTCCATCCACTTGGAAGATGTGATTGATAGAAGTTAGATAGACACCAAGTAACTTTTATGTGTTAAAAACCACACATCGAAACTCTCCTGAAGGTACAACATCATACCTGGGTAATCAAACATCACTTGAAATTATTTTCTAGATATAAAATCCTTGTTTCTAACTATTTCTAACCTTAACCTTCTCTTTTCTCAATCCCTGCATTTCCTAGTCTTGGATCTAGGGTTTTGCCCCAACCTGCTTGCGGGGCCTATAAGGCACTATTCATGCTAACGCAAATTTTTTTTTTAACTCATCCATCCGTCCGTCCTCATCATTGCTATGTCTGCGATTTTTGAAATTATGATTAATAAAGTCCAAATTAATTTTTAAATAATTTTTGGTGTTACATCTTGTAATCAGTTTCCTAGCTTGTAAAATCTTCTTTCTATATTCTTAAAAGATCTTATGTTCTTCCTAGGAAGAATCAATTGAAAGAAGTTCTTCAAGATTTTCCCAAATCCATTTGTTGTATATTTTCAAGAAACTTGAGTGTACATTGAGTGGTAAACCCAAATACAAACCTCTTGTAACCTCGATCTAGTAGTGATCATGTGAGAAAGCTTGAAGAGGCTAAGACAAAACTACTTGCAACGTGACAATAAGGGGTTCTTGCTGGTCATGGTTTATCTTGGAGAGGCTAGTACAAGACAACTGGGTTAGCTTGGAGAGACTAGTACAATACTACTCGTTAGCTTGGAGAGGTTGGTGAATAACTACTTAGTTTATGATAGTAGGGGTTGTCTATTGGTTACTGGTGAGAGCTTAAGAAGGTTATTGCAAAGACTATCCTATTTCTTTTTGGAGTTAAGAAAGGTTTAGTGAAACTTAATTGTTGTTAGGAACTAGATGTAAGGATTGGCCGAACTGTATAATAACCTTTGTGCAGGATTTCTCTCCCTTAACTCCTTTATATTACTGCATTACTTTTATTATTCTGTGTTTTTTCTTTTATTCGCGCTTCATCATAGTTGCTATCATTCAGAAAGTAATGTTCTGAAATATCTAACGCTTTCCACTACACTTCAAGCTCAAAGCTTGATAGTAATTTGCTTAAGTTTTCAAAAGCAAGAAAGGAAAGAAAAAGTGAAGCACATTTAACCTTTTCTTCTCGTGCACTTTTCTACCTACTAGTGGTATCAGAGCTTGTCCTCTAAGGGTTGAGCATTCTAATGATTGTTGAGGACAAAGATCTAAGGGACAAATGGCACAAAGTATTTATATAGCAGAAGGCACTCCATCAATAGATCGCCATTCTTTGATGGTGGGGACTATGCTTACTGAGAGATCGCATGGAGTTGTTCATAAAATACACAAGTTTTGACTTGTGGGAAATAATTCAAAAAGGTGACTATATTCCAACTGAAGAGGTTAAAAGATGATGCACCTTCAACATCTAGAGAAGTTCCTAGAAGCAGGTGGACAAAGCAATACAAAGCTAGGGTTTAGTTGAACTCTAAAGCAAAATACTTGTTCACGTATGCATTAAGCAAGGCTAAATATGATAAAATTATTGCTTGTGACACAGCAAAGTAGATATAGGACTTGGATATACTGCATGAAGGTACTAATCAAGTTAAGGAGACTAAGATCAGTATATTGGTTCATCAATACGAGATGTTTAAAATGACAGATCAAGAGAGTATTGATGAAATGACCACAAGGTTTATGCACATCATAAACTAGCTAAAGGGGCTAGGCAAATGATATTTTAAATCTGAAATGGTTAGAAAAATCTTAAGAAGCCTCCTTACCAAATGGCTACCTAAGGTCATAGCTATCATAGAGGTAAAGATCTAAAACTCTCAGTCTAGACACACTCATCGGTCTCTCAAAACTCAAGAGGTAGTGCTCTATTAAATGCATGATGAATCCATCAAGAAGAGCAAGTCTATGGCCTTGAAGTCATCCTATCAAAGCAGATTAAAGCTAAAACAATGAAAGTTACTGAAACCTCTAATGAAGAGGAAGGATCTATGAATCTGAGGATGAAGATGGAGACAAGCTCTCCATGCGGTGAGGAAGATGTCAAAAGCCTGAAGAGGCAAGACAATAAAGGAAGAGATATCAACCTCAAGAAGGATAGAAAGGGTGAAGTGAAATTGCAAAGCCTCACCTACTATAACTTGGAGAGAAAGGACACTTTAACCAGAATGTCCAAAACTCAAGGGTCCATAGAAGAGGTTCATGCCCAAAAAGAAAGACATGCTGGCCACTTGGAGTGAATTAGAAGAAAAGAAGGAAGGAACAGAAGATCAGGAGGACCTAGATGTTGCAAACATATGCTTCATGGCAGGCTATACGTAGAAAGTGAATCTAATGTAAACACCTCTGAATTGGTCTCTCCTATGATGAACTTTTAGCTTTGTATGAAGATTTGCTTGAAGATTCTCAAACTCTTTCCTCTCATTATCTCAACTTAAAAATAAAACATCAAAAAGTTATTTTGGAACTTGAAATGGACGAAATAGAAGTTGAAAGTCTAAGGCTTGAAAAAGAGGTATTAGAAGGAGAAAACAATGTTTTAAATATAAAATTCAATGCCTTAGAATCTGAAGTCTCAAACAAAAGTAAAAATACTCAAAAGGTCATTTATGAGTTAGAGAGAACTTCAAAGCCTCTCAAATTTGACCTTGAACAAATGGTAAATGGATCAAAGAACCTTGATATGATGCTTGGATGTCAGAGGTCATATTTTCAAAAAAGAGTTGGGATATGAAGAGAAAATAGATGAGAAAGGGAAGCCAACCTAGTTTAAAAAAGTAAAGAACAAGGTTCTTTGTACTTTCAATCATAAGAAGGGACATCCACTTGACAAGTGCTTCATGAGAAAGAAGTCTGTCAAAAAGGTTGGGAAACTATCCCCTCAAAAGACTAACCTAAGAGGACCCAAGAAAGTTTGGTAACCAAATCAAAAATTGTTTTTATTGCAAGTGCGTCTAGAAGACCCATTGCTTGGGTTACTAAGAGACAAACGATCCATGACTTCTCAACATTGTCCATATTCAGAAGATGGATTAGTAGTTTTTGCTCAACCAACTTTGGAGGAGTCATGATTCGATGATGGAAGGAGCTCAAGAAAATCTTTTGAAATGTAAAAGAGCAATGAAAGTAGATGAAGGAGAAAGCTATCAAAGTTTCTATAGAAAGAAAGCAAATGAAAGCCATACCTTCAGAAAGTAGACTCTAGAACATAGACACTTCAGAAAGCTTACTTAAGACTCAATACTTTGAAGCAATTAGAAAGTAGTATTTCTAATCATAAAGAAGATCAATTGAAGATGAAGGAGAAGCTAAAGAACTTTAAAGCTATAGAAACTACAAGTTCTGACTTAAAGACAGGATCTTAGAACAAAGTTCTTGGAGACATTTCCAAGGGTATGAGAACCAGATCATCTCTTAGAAACATGTCAAACTATGCTTTCATCTCCACCATCAAACCTGAATGCATTGAAGAAGCTTTGAGTGATCAAATTTGGGTAGATGCTATACAAGAAGAACTAGATCAATTCAAGAAAAGCAAAGTTTGGATACTCATTGAAAAACCAAAAGGAAAAACTATCATTAGAAAGAAATGGGTGTTTAGGAACAAGCTTGATGAAGCTAGCAAAGTCATCAGGAATAAAGCAAGATTGGTTGCACAAGGTTATAATCAATAAGAGGGAATTGATTATGATGAAACCTTTATACTAGTAGCAAGGCTAGAAGCTATCAGAATGTTACTTGCTTTTACTACCTTCAAGGGATTCAGTCTTTGCCAAATGGATGTTAAGTCTACATTCCTAAACGGATTCCTTTTTGAGGAAGTATATGTAAAGCAACCTCCCAATTTTGAGAGTGAAGACCTTCCCAACCATATCTTCAAGCTAATGAAGGCTTTCTATGGTCTAAAACAAGCTCCTCGAGCTTGGTACAAAAGATTGAGTACCTTCTTGTTGAAAAATGGGTTCAAAGAGGTAATGTTGATACTACTTTTTTTACTCTTGATCAATATAATCACTTTTTGATAGTTCAACTATATGTTGATGATGTTATATTTAATGCTTCTGATCATTCTTTCTGAAAAGTTTTCTAAATTAATGTAGAGTGAGTTTGAGAAGAGCATGATGGGTGAACTCAAGTTTTTCTTTGGTTTGCAAATAAAACAAAAGAAGGGATCTTGATCCATTAAGAAAAATATACAAAAGAGTTGTTGAAGAAGTTTAACATGGATCAAGCCAAACCTATGAGTACCCCCATGCATCATTCTCAAATCATTAATGCTGATGAGAATGGTAAAAGGTATTTAGAAAGTAATTATAGAGGAATGATTAGTTCACTTCTGGATCTTATAGCTAGTAGACCAGACATTTAATTAAGTGTAGGAATTTGTGCTAGATTTCAATCTAACCTAAAGCAATCACACTTAAATTCTATTAAGAGAATTTAGCACTACTAATCTTGGTTTGTGGTACTAGAAAGGTACATCTTGTAAGATTCAGGGTTTTGTGATGTTGACTTTGCTGGAGAGAGTTAAGAGAAAGAGCACAAGTGTTGCTGCTTCTTTGGAAGAAGCTTGATCACTTGGTCATGTTAAAACAGAATACCATTCACTCTACCGCCGAAGCTAATATGTAGCGTTGCAAACGCTACACCTAGATACTGTGGATAAGGAACCAGCTAGAAGATTATCACCAAGCTATTCAAAATCTCTATCTTTTGTGATAATACTAGCGCTATTAATCTTGCTAAGAATCCTATCCAACACTCTAGATCCAAGCACATCAATGTTAAACATCATTTAATTCGATCATGTTCAAAAAGGAGATGTTGAGTTAATATTTGTGAATACTTAGGACTAAGTGTTGATATTTCACAAAACCATTAGCTGAAGATCGCTTCGTGTTTTAAAAGATCTTTTGAACTTAAAAGTTTTTAAATCTACATAAACATTCATGCACAAGTGTAACGCCCCAATTTTACTGTAATCTTTCCGTCATTAGAAATTACCGAATTACCATAGGTAAATATTATATAAAATTTGAGACCAAACAATCCTCAATAAAGGAATATAACGTTAGAAGAGAAGTTAGGAGCAATTTGTACAAGCATTGCAAACCCCAATTTCTGTATGTGTAAAATGACCAAAATGCCCCTGAGGTTATTTTACTCAGAAAATGAGGATCGTGGGCCCCACCCGTCCTCAAGGGGATGTTTTGAGGATAATAAAGGATTGTTTGTGTTATGTGTGTTAATAGAGGAAGAATCTCAATTTTGAGTTCGACGCGAAATGACCAAAACGCCCTTCGTTTTAACTCCGATTGCGTGCCGACTTAGCCGAACCTCACTAAAATATTTTAAAAGGTGTTTTTAAGTTATGAATGACCCTTGGTTAAGTCCGGATGGTCCGGCGAGTTTTGGGTTAATTACCGTTTTGCCCCTATTGTTGAGTTTTGCAAATTTTGAGATTTTCGATTTGTCTAACGAAACCTAAACAATATTAGGCTCAAATTAAAGCTTATTAAATTCTAATTACTAATCTAGAGTCAAAATTATTTATTTAGATTGATTAGAACCTAAAATTGCTTAAAACACCCAAATTGCTTAGTAATTCACTTAAGCCCTTAACCGTAAATTCTTTAAATTGCATGAATACCTTGCCTACACCTAAATAATACATGGAACACACAAAATCCTCTTCCACAAGGCTGTAATGGCCTAAATTATTGAGTAATAAGTCAGAAAATTATTACACAAAAATCCAAAGAATGAAAACAAAGAATCATGAAAACATGGAAACATGATTCCATGTTTTAAGCCACCAAACAAAATGATTTTTCTTCCTTATTTTTTCTCTAATTTTTGGTCAGATTTCCTTCCTTCCTTTGTCCATTTATGAGCTGCAAAATCTCTATAAATAGGCATGCTTGAAGATAGTTTAGATGCTTAGTTCATAACTTACACAAATTCTAGTCTTAGGAGCACCAAAAGCTTTCTTTCTTTCTTTCTCTTGGCCAAATTCCCCCTTCAGCTTTTCAAGGATATTTTGCTTCATTTCACTCAAGGAAACCAAGTTCTCTTCCTTTCTTTCAAATCAAATTAGGTAGGGAGGTGTTTCTAAGTTCATTTTATGCTAAGACAAGTTATGTTTCTAGCTCAAAAATGATGTTTTCATGAGCTTTCTTATAAGTTTTCATTTTCAGTTTCTTCTTCCTTTCTTTTTAAAGTATTTCGGCCATATGGCCTAGCTTATGATGAAACCATGGTTTGATGATGAGATTCTTGAGTGTTGGTTGCAAAGCTTTCACAAGTTAGATCTCTAAAACTTGAAGGTTTCACTAGTTTCCAAAGCTTCTAAAATTTCAGTTTTTCTTTCCTTATTTTCCTTTCATGGTTTCGGCCAAATGGCCTAGGAAGGAATGAAATGATGGCTTGATGATGAGGACCTTGAATATGGGTTGTAAATCCATCACAAGTTAGGCCTCTAAAGCTTGAACATTCCATTTAATGAAAAACTTTAAAGAATAATGTTTTTATCTTGAGGTTTGAATATGAAATATGTATTTTTTTACTTTGTCTTGCTAAGATACATATATTGGGTTGAAATCATAATTCTCTTAAAGTCTTGAAGGAGCTCTAGTAAAGAGATCAAGTGAACTTGCATCCATGTTTAAGTTTATGCCTTGCAACCATATTTATTTTATGTCATAACTAAATTCTCAAGAATAAATAAATGAACTTGCATATCTCATGTTTAAATTTCAAGCTTGCATTTCATGTTTAAATTTCAAGTTGTCACTTAATCTCTAAAGATAATAAAGAAGTTGCATCTCATGTTTATTTTATGCTCTCACTTTATTTTATAATGGCTAAAAGAATCAATGCATGACATGTTTATTTTATGTCATCACCTAAAAATCCTAGAGCTCAAAGACTTGCCTATGAATCATAAGCGAAGAAATGAGATAATTGGAGTTAAAGAATTTATTCTTTAAGAAGTCTTGAGAATTGGAGCTTAAAAAAAAATGTAATTCTCTTCTCCCTCACCGGTCCTATGCGGACTACGCTCCTGCTTAAGATTCTCTTCTCCTCTACCTAGTCCTATGGATTACCGCGCTCCAGTTTTTGCATCATGTTTATATTACAAGTTCTTGCATCATGTTTAATTTTCAAGTCATTACCTTAAATCTTAAAGATAAAGAAATGAAATTGCATATCATGTTTATAATTCCAAGCTATCACCTTATAAAGATAAGATTAAAATAAGGTTGCATAGCATGGTAATAATTCTAAGATGTCACCTAAATCTCTAAAGTTCAAGACTTGCTCCTTTTATCTTAAGTGAAAGATTTAACTATGAACATTTTTTCAAGTTATAAATCGGTCCCATGGTTAAGTTAGGCCTAAAGTCCTATGACTTCTTTCAAGTTTAACAAAAAGAATTAGTTCTAAAAGAGTTTTAAAACTTTGTAAGAATTTTATGGGAAGCTAGTAATTTTATGTGTACTTAAAATGTGATTTGATGCTTATTAAGAATTTGGTGTCATTGATTGATTCCCTGGTTTGTATGTTATAGTTGCTGTTGCAAACAATGAAAACTTATGCATGAAATAAAGACATATTATTCCTGGAAGAAAGTGTATTACTGTAAGAGTGCAATTTGGAAAGATTCTGGCTAAGGAAAGATTTGGTATTTAAGCGTGTCCATTGTGACCCACCTCTCTTTCCTGGGAATCTCCCAGATGCATGATTATAGTTGATATATATTATTCCAGAATAAGACTGTAAATAAGAAAATGTTAGAATTATTATGAATTGCGAGTTGTAACATGCAAAGACTTATTGGTGACTTAAAATTTATAAGAAAATGATCCTCTAGACCCATCAAACTATAGGTGGTGAAAAGGTGATTCTAGCCCCCTAACTGTTCTCTCAAAAAGGTAGAATCAGGATTTTAACTTATCAAAAGGGATAAGTATATGCTAGTGACGACTAGTAAGGTATGAGCTCATAACCTAGATTACTCCCAAAAGGGTGGAGTATAGGGTGGCCCAAGGAAAATAATGAGGATGATAAGATTTTAAAGTCACCTAAGGTACTAAAGAAATAAATTATGTGCACCATGTCCATGTGTAGCTATTATGATATTCTTCTTGATAACATACATGAGTTGATGATGAGAAATATGATATTTCTTCTATGCATGTTATATTAATGATGATGATGAGGAATATGATGTAATGATAAAAGAAAAGTTCATTATAAATATGACATGTTAAGATTATGATGCATTATAAGACGCATAATTAAAATTGGCCGAATCTCGGTAAAAGTATTTTCTGAACTTAAAATTTAATCTTTATATGTTCACTATTTTATAATAACCTTTAGATTCCTGGAGACTTTGATGATGACACCGTAGAAGGATATACTCCTGAGAATTCTTTAGTAAGATTCTCACTCCCTTTCCTTTATTTCTGTCATTGTCTTCAGATTCAGATGGCGACATTTGTCCCTTCGTTGACACCCCTACTTGGGAATTCCACTATGATCCGGTGCATCATTCGTATCACTTTGAAGGAAGGTGCTCGGTTCGTGTTTTTATTTAGGTCGTCCATTTGCACATCCTGTCCCTAGTTATCGTTTTCTCCTACTTCTCCCTATGGCGATGAAATGGTTTTCGAACATGCATGTCCACTTGATGAAAGAATGTTACGTTCTTATCCGCCTCATCTGCTCCATGGTTTTCCAGAATATAATCCACGAACGAGATATTCTTGAAACTGACCTTCAGAGGACCCTCCTACTCATGCTTATTCTGAAGCTCTGCTCCTACTCTCCCACGTGTAAGAGAGGGTAGTGAGGAATAGTTGTTCAGCAAGGTTAGCAAGAAGATCGTCCATGCGACCCCGCCTGGTGCATCTCGTGTGCCCCTTCCTAGGAAGCTCGTCGTGGACGGGTTCTCC
The DNA here is from genome assembly GCA_030441495.1 of Dalbergia oliveri. Classification (NCBI taxonomy): domain Eukaryota; kingdom Viridiplantae; phylum Streptophyta; class Magnoliopsida; order Fabales; family Fabaceae; genus Dalbergia; species Dalbergia oliveri. The sequence continues at coordinate 27,159,751 of JAMLFY010000012.1, read as the reverse complement.
CCGTTTCCAACAGTGGCCCTAGAGAGTTTTAAGTAGTCTAAGTGTTATACATCCCAGTTTAGAGTAGCCTTCCTCGCTTTTAAGGTTATCTAGTTTAGGGCATGAATTTCCTTATAAATAGTTTCCTATGGTGTGATTAAGTAAGATATGATGTATGAACTTAACTCACCTTTTGAGTGAGGTTATTGTATATATGTTGTGATGTGCATTATGGATGTTATGTGATGGAGCCAATATGATATATTTAGATTCTTAAATGTCTTATTTTATTACCGCTTAATCGTTTATGTTATGCGCGGCTCACGATTTCAATTATGTTAAAAAAAAAAATGGCTCGTAATTTCACTAAGTATTTTCAAAATATGATGAAAGAACCAAAGCAAAGAGTAAAGTCTAGTCATTAATCCAATTCAACCTAGGTGTATTTGGTTAATTACTAGGGTGTTACAACAAGCATCCTATGTACTTCCCTATGATGCTCTAATATGAAGCGTCAATGAAGGCATTAGTTTGCAAGACCACAAAATCATAATGAAGATCAACATTTCAGTTTACAAGCTTAGAAAAAAGATTTAAGGATCAGAAAATAGGTTGTATATGGTCTTATAAAGTTCAGAATATGAAAATAAGTAAAATATCGGAGAGAACATGGTAATCTTCAAAGGGACAAAAAGTGAAAATGAAGCTCAAGTAACTTTGTTCAGAAAGTGATCCCAAACATTAGCAACCATTCTTTCTAAAATAGGATGAAAAAGGGAGAATATTTCCCATTCTTTTACATTTCTTTCTCCCACGTCGCTTCACCTTTAGTCTCACATCCCATCACTTAAAATAACTCGCTATGCCTCACACGCCATACCTCCGCCTTCATGTTTTATTGTATGCCTTGTAAATCGTTTCATTTTCCCTTACTCAAACCTCACTACTTGTAATCCTTCTCTCATAACCTTACCTTGTTCTTTCAACCATTATATACAAAATCTATCTATGGCTGAAGGAAAACACTACTCTAGATTCATTGCTAACATGGGAACACTTCTCATGTTTGATGAACTCATACACCAGGAACATACGCGACAATTTCTCTGGGCAATAGGGCCTAGAGAAGATGAGACAGAGCTGATAGTTCAGTTCTCATCTTGCTGGAGGTCATCACCTTCCAGGGGTGGGAAGGGTTTCACAACCTCACCGACTAGGTATTCATAGGAGTGGTTACTGCCTTCTACTCTCAATGATGCAAGTATCAGGGTTTGTGACCTCTTACATTAGAGGTGTTGACGTGGAGCTAAGCATAGCCGACCTCTCCAACATCATCCATGCTCCTACGGAAGGACTCATTTACTCCAGATAGGAACTTGTTCATGACTCTTGGAGTTTCAAAGAGGTCTCCAGATGTCTCACAGATTTCCCAGTCCTCAACCTAGCAAATAACTCCTGCCATGTTGAACTCCAGGGCTTGTCAAGCCTTCACCCTTATCCAGTTCTTTGCTCCCAAGGGTAGGAAGCACATACCTTCTGGTAGGAATGGACTACATGCTATCTCTACTGGCAAAGATAAAGGTAAACTTACCCAACCAATTTTTAACTACATGTTGAGTGCCATCTCCCCCAAAAAAGAGAAACTATTGTCCTTACGGATTCTATTAACCAAGGTTTTTAAATACTTGCATGACCCATTAGAAAATGAGTGGTATGAGTATATGGAAGGTACTATGTACTCCCTAAATTTTTCAGGATTAGGAAACCTACCCCGTTGCCTCATCTGTGGAGATAGAGCCTAAGAATAAAGATCAAGCTCTTGAAAATACCGCCCTGAGAATGAGGGACGAGGTAGAAAAAGAAAGAATAATCCTTTCAAGAGTAGTTTAATACAATAAAAGGCCTTAAGTGATTATAAGATATGGGGAAAGCCTTATTGTTCACGCATGTCTTCAAATTGTTGTTGCTACTAAATCCTCTGTTCTAAGAAAAAGTCAAACTCAAAATCCTTTGGTTTTGAAGAGTTTTCTTCAAGGGGTATGCAAGACAAGTATCCTGAACTAGCTCACCTTATGTTGTCGTTCTTGTTTAAAAATCCTCTCCTCTTCCCACTTTAACTCAAACCCATCTCCGGCTCAGGAATCCTCACCCCTCCTCAAGTCAACCTACATGAGTGCAACCAAGCTACACTGAAGTTCAATTCCTGTGGTGAACAAAACTTCATCACCAATCAGTTGGATTAGATAGAAGCACTATCATAGAGACATGAAGCTCTACTCAGAAGAATTCTTAGAGATTGAGGCGTTGGGGCTGATGATGGTGTTCTGGTTTTCCAGCACACCTCCTTTTTGGATGTCAAGGGAGGAGAAAAGGATAGAAAAGAAATAGAGAAAATCTAGTGCTATGGAATTCATAGGGAGCCTATGTTGAAGGGAGCTCAGAGATTTCTTTTCAGCATGTAATTTTTTTTAATTTTATTTTTGCCGTTTTACAACTATCAACTTTTCATGCTCTCTTATATTTTTGTTTACCCTTAAACTTTCTCCTTTTGCGCATAATATATATATCTTTTTCATATATGTTTAAGATTTTTTGTTTTATGGCTTATTTTAGCTTTGATACGCTTATGTTTTGAGCTTTGGTACATATCGATATTTGTTTATCATGCTTAGCTAATTTAGTATCATGCTTAAGATGTATGCTTTTATCTCTTAGCTTTTGCTCTTAATATGCTTACTCTTTAGCATGCTATGATATTTAGTTCATCTGTTGTCTTTGATTAGCGGGCAAGTATTGATTAAGTACAAGCACCCTCTTTGCTCTAATACACTTATTGATTGTGCTTTGATATGTATGTCTTGATCACACACACAAAATGTTTTTCATAAAACATATATACTCTGACACACATATACGATATTTTTTCATAAGCTCTAATTTGAATATAGTTGTGAGTAGTTTTTGTTGATATTCAGGAAACTTGTTCCTATATGCTCTGATGCAACTAAGATCTATTTATAAGCCTAAGAAATCTATTGTGTGTGCAAAACTGATATGTTACAAGTTTTTTTGGCACACATATTACGTTGTATTTTGAAATACGCTCAAATAAATTTGTGCTGAATAAGAAATCTAATCAAGATGATATATTACAAGTATTACTTGTTTTTATTCAAGCATGTATTTTTTGAAGGATCTAAATGACAAAAATCAAGTGTCTTTCTATCAAAAAGGCTTAATCGATAATATCCTTTCAATACTGCTTGATACTTCTTAGAAAGTCTCTGAGTAACCTTAGAAACTTCTTTGAAAATCAAAACAATCCCTGATTTAAGTCACTTAAGGCCATAAAATGTTTTAGATATTATCCATATCATGCTTTAAGTAAAGGACTTCCTGAAAATCACATCTTATAATGATTTGAAAGAATGCTGTTTATCATGTCATATATCCTGTAATATTTTTTTCAATATCTCTTCAAAAGATTTTCTTCAAATTGGTTTGTCATCATTAAAAAGGGAGAGATTGTTACCTCTAGAACCCTTTAGAAAGCTTCAAGTCAATATGTTTTGAATGACAACAAAGCCAATTTAAAAAAATATTTTGAGGAACAACTAATGTCTAGCTTGAGTTTCTTGAAATAGCAATAGGTCATACCATTAGCATAATACGACTCCTATAGTAAAGATAGTTTTACTTTACATGTGCAAAAATAATTTATTTCAATTATAAGAGATGGAAATTAAAATGAGCATACAAATGCCTAATGAGTTGAAGAAATTCAACAAGTACAAGAAACCAAGGCGCGAGTTTTCAAAAAGAAGCACTTGGACTTTAGAAATTAGTCTCAAATTGAAGATATCTATCCATCCCTTAAGCCAATGTGTTCTACCATCTTCAATCATCATGATCGTAACTGCTTATTATCAATAAGCTTGGATTGAAGACTTGAAGACCAAAGACATATCAAGGAACTAATATCACATCTCAGAAAGTGTACTTCACAATAAGACACTATACTTGTTTGAAAAATGAGGGAAATTTTGAAATTCAAATTTGAAATCATATCCGGTTATACGCTGGCATGTCATCTATGCTGCCAACTTGGTTAACCGTTTTAGCTTTAGAAGGAAGTGTTTAGAAACCATGTTTAGAAAGTAAAAAGTAGTTCTGAAGGTAGTCTCAGAAACCTCTATTTCACAAACGGCTTTTGCAACATATTTGACAAAAGACAAGCTACACTTTTAGACTACTTTTCAAGATAACAGATGATCAACACGTGTCACTTGGAGAATCTGATCAAGGGCAATAGTCACAAAGACAGAACATTTATAAATATAGATGCTGAGCCTCCAAAGAAAAATAATAAGGTTACATAGTGCTGATTGCTGAAATTTTTCTCTTCATCTTTTCTATGAAGTTCATTGCATCTTATAATCAGTTTCCTAGCTTGTAAAATTTTTTTCTATATTCTTAAAAGATCTTACATTCTTCCTAGGAAGAATCAATTAGAAGAAGTCATTCAAGATTTTCCAGAATCCATTTGTTGTATACTTTCATGGAACTTGAGTGTAGGTTAGTTTGAGTGGCAAACCCAAACACAAATCTCTTGTAACCTCGATCCAATAGTGATCGGTGTGAGAAAGCTTGGAGAGGCTAAGGCAAAACTACTTGAAAAGTGATAGTAAAGTGTTCTTGCTAGTCGCGGTTTATCTTGAAGAGGCTAGTACAAGACTACTTAGGTTAGCTTGGAGAGGCAAGTACAATACTACTCATTCAGCTGGGAGAAGCTGGTGAATAACTACTTAATTTGTGACAGTATGGGTTGTCAACTGGTAATTGGTGAGAGCTTGGAAGGCTGCAAAGACTATCTTGTTTCTTTCTTAGATTGAGAAAGGTTTAGTGAAACTCAAGCTGTTGTTGGAATCTGGATGTAGACAAGATAGGCCGAACTAGTATAAAAACCTTTGTGCAATATCTCTCTCCCTTAACTCCTTTATATTATTGCATTACTTTTATTATTCTATGTTTTTTCTTTTATATGCACTCTCATCACAGTTGCTATCATTCAAAAAGTAACTTTATGAAATATCTAGCACTGTTCTCTTTACTTCCAAGCTCAAAGCTTGATAGTATCTTGCTTAAGTTTTTAGAAGTGAAAGGAAAGAAAAAGCAAAGTATCATTCAACCCCTTTCGTGTGCTTTTCTACCTATAATTTGTAGGGCCGTTGGTGATACTACGGCCTTGGCATGGCTAGTAACATAGTTTGTGGGACCATGATGACACTAAGGCCTTTGATGTAGGTAGAAAAGTGCATGAGAAGGGGGGTTGAATTGTGCCTCGCTTCTCTTTCCCTTTTTAGCTTATGAAAACATTAACACAATACTATCAAGCTTTAAGCTTATAGTGCAAGTGAAAATAATGTTAGAGATTTAGAAAGTTACTTTCTGAATAACATTAGTAACAGAACAACTAAAAAGATAAACTTTAAGCAAATATAAACAGATAACCAGAGTAGCAAATGTTAAAGAGATAAGGGAAAAGAAGATCCTACAGATATTTTAAACTGGTTCGGCCAATTGCACATTCTCAACCACGTTGAGTTTCACTAACACCTTCTCAACTTGATAAAGAAATTAGATAGTCTTTACAATAGCTTTCCTAAGCTCTAACCTGTGACTAGTAAGACAACCTTACTATCACAGACCAAGTAGTTATTCACTAGCCTCTTCAAACTGAACTCAGTAATCTTTGACCAACCTCTCCAAGCTAAACCTTGACGTAAAACAACTTTACTTCGCGTGCAAGTAGTCTTTGTCTAGCTTTTCCAAGCTAAACTCACACTGATCACTTCTGGATTCGAGGATACAAAGGTTTGTGTTTGGATTTGTAACTCAAACTAACCTACACTCAAGTTTCCTTAAGATATACAATGAATCACCTGTGATAACTTGAATAACTTCTTTCTAGTGATTCTTCCCTAGAAGAACATATAAACTACTTAGGAACATAAAAAGAAGATTTTTTATAGACAAGGAAACTGATTACAAGATGTAATGACCTTTACAAGGGATGAAGAAATTTTCACAGAGTTTGGCACTTGTGCAACGTCAATCTCTATTTCTTTGAAAGCAAAACATCTTGTATCTATAGATGGTCTTCATTTGTTTACCATTACCCTTGATCTATTTTCTAAGTGACATGTGTTGATCATCTGTTGTGTCTTGGAACGTATAAAGGAGTAGCTTGACTTTTGTCAGATCTGTTGTAAAGGCCATTGTAAAGTTAAGGTTCCTGTGGTCCTTTCAGAAACTACATTTTACTTTTTGATCGTGGTTTCTGAACTTTTTCTTCTAGAATTTGGGATAGTTGACCAATTTGGAAGAAGAGATGACATGTCAGTTGGCTGGGTTTGACTTTAAATTTGAATTTAAAATTTTCCCTTCTTTTCTAATAAAGTTCAGCGTTTTCACAATGAAGTGAACTTTCTGATGTCTAGTATCTCAGTTCCTTGATAAAACTTTGGTCTTATAGTCTTCAATCAGAGCTTTGTTGTTGATAAAAAGATTACAAACATGATGATTGAAGATTGTAGGTTGTAACGTCCCAATTTTTCCGTGTGCAAAATGATCAAAATGCCCCTAAGGTCATTTCTCTGAAGCCATAGGCTATGCTTAAGGGGTTAGTTTAATGTTTAAAGGGGATTATATGTGTAATGGATGAGGTTAGAGGTGAAAATGTCAATTCCTGATTTTTTGCACAAGATTACTAAAGTACCCTGAGGTAATTAATGCGAGATTAAGTAATGACTAAACTCTATTCATCACCAGGGAGTTAGAAATATTATTTTTAAGGAATGTTTGATATTCTGGAAAAGTTTGGTGGTCCAGAGAAGTCTTTGTGTAAAATTACCTTGTTACCCCTAATTAGTGCTAAATGAGTATTGATTAAGTGATTAAGGAATATAGGCAATATTATACTCTAATTAAAGATAAATTAATTTTAATTATTAATCTTGGGTTAAAATAATTAATTGAGGTTAATTAAGACCTAAGATTGTTTAGGGAAATTTAAATCCCATTCTTATTCCAAGAGCTCATAAGACCCAAAATGACAAAGTCAAAGGCAAATAGTATTTTCTCTCTCTTTTCCTTAAATTTAGGAGATATGTTGGAATTTGAATTTCAAGCTAAAGCTTAACTCCACTAAATGTGTAAGACCACTCCTTAATCATATCTTGAAAAGCCTTAAACACATGATTACTAACCCAAACACTTAATTACCAATTCCTAACCCATTACCTAATTAAATCTATCTCTAATCCATGTCCTAATACACATGAAACATGAAAAACTCCCCCCAAAATAGCCCCTGGCCGCAACTCCCCCATTTCTCTATCATATTTCAATTTTTTCAACGCATAAACACTCAAAAACTCTCATTACTTACCATTTGCTTTTTTGTTGCAATCTTGCTCACTAAGTTTGGTAAAAATCTCTCTTTTCTCTCAAACTCAAAGCTCTCTTCTTCTTCCTTCTCCACCTTCAAGAGATTCTTCCTAACCTCCACCCAAGCTCAACCTCAAACCACCACACACCTACCCTAGATCAACTTTCAAACACCTATCCTTTCCATTCCTAAACAAAAGAACATAAGAAAAATCCTCCCTCAATTTCTTTTCCCTTTGGCCAAATTTGATTTCCTCTATGAGAAGATTTTGTTCTTCTCATTTCTTTACAAATATCAAGCTTTCTCTTTGCAAACAAATAAAAACACTTTTTGTAGGGATTTATTTTTATGTTCTTTCTCTTGTTCTTCTCTTTTGATTTTGGTTTTGTTGTTGGTTGATGGTGAAGACCATAGCTTGATGATGAGGGTTCTTGATATTGGTTGTGAAACCATCATATATTTGACCTCTAAAGCTCAAGGTTGATTTTTGATTTTCAAAGAATATGAGAAATGGAATATTGTTAGTTTTCTTTGGTTGTTTCTTTTTGAGTTTGATGGTGAGTCCAAGAAATGAGGTTCTTGGAACCATGGTATTGAGGGACTCTAAAGCTCACTCCCATTTGTTAAGATTGATTGGGGTTAAAGAGTTCCATTCTTTAAAAAGTCTTGAGTTTGGAGCTTAAAGAGATATAAAAGTGAATTGCATTCATGTTTATGTTAAAGCTCTTGTACTTAATTCTTAAAGATAAGAAAATGGACTTGCATTCTCATGTTTAAATTCTAAGCCTTGCATATCATATTTAAATTTCAAGTTATCACCTTAACTCTTAAAGATAAGAAAATGGACTTGCATTCTCATGTTTATATTTCAAGTCTTGCACGCACATCATATTTATGTTTCCAAGTCATCACCTTATAATGATAAAGATTAAAATGAAATTGTATAGCATGTTTATGATTCTAGCCATCACCTAAATCCTTAAAGCTCAAGACTTGTCTCCTTTATCTTAATCAAAAATTTTAATCATGAACACATTTTAATGTGTACATTTTAGCCTTGTAAGGATTTTGGGTTTTGAAGTTGGTTTTATTTTACTTTGAGGCTTGAATCTTGTTTTTAGGATGTACAAAGAATTTTTAAAAGATTAGGAACTCAAGGGGAATGGAAATATGATCTCTAAGTGATTAACAACCTATTGATGGAATTTAGTTTTGCTCCTGATGTGTCATTAGTATTTAAGTTATCAAAGAGATAAAACAGTTTCAAGTGTATCTATGTCTTAGGATAAATTTTAGGAAAAACTAGTAACTAGAAAAGATTAAAAATGTGATTTCCCAAGCTTTTATAAATTCAGATTATGTGTCCTTGATTTGGCATTGACTAAACCTGTAAGGTACTGTTTGGCATTGTTTAGATGTGTAAAACTCACTAATAATTGTTGCAAAAATTGTTTTTAGCATTTTGGGAAAAACTAGTAACTAGAAATGATTGAAAATGTGATTTCCCAAGCTTTTAGAAATCATGGTTACTGATTTACATTTATTAAATTTGTAAGGTACTATTTGGTGTTGTTTATATGTGTAAAAATTGCTAATAATGGTTGTGAAAATTGTTTTTAGCACTTTAGGAAAAACTAGTAATTAGAAAGGATAAAAAATGTGGTTTCCAAAGCTTTTAGAAATTGGAATTTATGGCTATTGATTGATAATGTTTGGTACTGCCCCAATGTGTAAAAAATCATTAATAATTATTGTGAAAATTATTTTTAGTGTCTTAGGTGCTTAAAAGAATAATTGAAAGTGTTAGTTTGGACGCCTTGCAAAATGTGGCAAGTTATGCTTTAAATTACCATTATGAAATTTTGGCCAAAAGGATTTAATTAGAGTTAGTAATGATTTTCAATGTGTCCATGTAGTCAAAATACCATTTATAATGTTTAGAAAAAGTTTTAGAATTATTGGCATTTGTTAAGCATAAAAAATGAGAAACTTTACGCTTTGACCTCAAGGATTAATAAAATTTGACCTATGGCCCAAAAAGCTTTTATAATGAGTTTAAATGATTTCTACGTGTTATGGATCCCATAAAAACATAGATTAATTTTAAGGATCATTAGTTGAGAAAATGTGTTAAAAGGGGAATTTACACTTTGGCATGTAATCCTTGAGAAATTGCATATAAATTGATGACTATGCATGCTTGAGTTTTGAACTATGCCAATGATGATTCTAGTATATTGTATATATCCTGTTGAGCATAGCATATGCATAAGCTAAGTTGGTCCTTGATTTCCTGGCATCCTGGGTAAGAGCATGTTTCCTGTTATGAGATATTGATGATAGCATGTTTATGTGATCAATGAAATGATGATTTGTGGTATGTTACGATTAAGATTGAATAATTGAGGTGTATGACTTAAGTGTCTTATGAGTATGAAATGTTAAAGGAAAAGTTATGATTATATGATTATGTTCGCATCTCTAGATAATATGCTAAGATTAAAGGTGACATAAGACACATGGAAATGATCCTCTAGACTCAGGAATTAATGGTTAGGAGAGGTGATCCAATAAAGGGATCCTTTAGACTCTAAGAATTAATGGTTATGAAAAGTGATCCTATCCCCCTATCCCGGACTCTAGGAGTCAGGAATTAGCTTATCAAGAAGATAAGTGTAGACTAGTGATGACTAATTAGGTATGAGCTCATAACCTAGAACTCTCAAGAGAAGAGTATTACGGTGGCCCCCATAGAATAGAGAATAAGAAATTTAAGTTACCTAAAAGAATAATGAGGAAAGATCATGGTAGAAGGATATTTACATTCTTTATGCTATGCCCATTTAATATGATTCTTATGCTATCTTGTTTGTGGCATTGACATACATTCATGAATTAGTATGTTGCATTCATGATATTAAGATTCATACTAAAATATACGGACCTCGGCTAATGCTATTTGGAGATTAATAATTGAACTTTATGCATGCTCACTATTTTCATAATGAAACCCAGGTTTGAGGACGTAGATGATGGCACATGATAGGAGGCGAAAACCCTACTGAGATTATTACATACGTTTCTCATCCACTTTCTTTCTTTCCATCTCGTTTTCAAAGGTTGATGGCGACATTCGTGATCTACATTGACACACTTACGTGGGAGATGCTCTATGACTAGGTTAACCGGTCGTACCATTTTGTGGGTCATTGTGCTACTCACTTGTTCATGTTCCTAGATTGTCCCTTCGCGCATCCTATCTATAGTGTTTGGTTCCCCCTGTTTTTTCACGGATGACTTTGCCTTCGAGCATGCGTGTCTATGTCCAGTTCCTTCGCACCCACTCTGCGCATATTCCATTTGAGATAACCCGGTATACATACCACGATCACCACTTCGCCATCAGGATCGACCATCTGGAGTCACCCACCCAACATTCTTCCGATGGCTTTACCCTTACCATTCCTATGGAGATGGAAGGTGGTAGCGATGGAGAGCTCCTGTCACGTAGTCATTGAGAGAAGCTATGTTTGTCTGGAGAGGAGCTCCGTCCTCGTCGAGGTGCCCATGTTAGACCCGTCGGTCATCTCGCCATGCCTGATGAGCTGGCTTGTTAGATTGGTACCTTCCTCCCTCTCGGGAACGACAATAGTAGAAGTCGGTGGTAGACCTCTTAGAGCACCGATGCACATTTAGTGGAGAGATAGCCTTCTTTTGCTTTTTGTTGATTAGAGGTTATCTATTCTAGGTGAACCCTAGTAGGAGTAGTGGGAAGAAGGTTTTCTAGCTTATATTTAAATTCCATTTGCATATTGTTCATGTATATTTTGGATGACTGTACTTAGCCCAACCTTTGTTGGTGGGTATGATGTTACTATACATGTATATTTTGATGCTGAGGCGGAACGATCATATATGATATATATATATATATATATATATATATATATATATATATATATACCTATAAACCATATATATGTGTATATATATGATGATACGATTATGTCCATGACTTGTAGTGTTGTATTTTATGTGTGCCCGTGACTTGTTTTTTATCTTCTTCTTTTATATGTACAAGGTATGATGTAGTTTATTTAGTATGCATGGCTCATGTTTTATTTTTTAAAATTAAAAAAATATTTATCGTATTTTTACTAAAGTACTTTCCAAGAGTTTAGATTAAGAAATGGAATAAAAGGGCAATAACTAATAATTAACTTAAATGCGTCTTAGGCGTATTGGGTTAAATATTAGGGTATTACATATAACACGTTGGCTTCAGAGTTTGATTGATATATTCAGTCTAAGCTTACTTTCTGAAGTCCAAGGCTACTTTCTGCCATCCTGAAATTTGGTTTCTTGTACTGGTTGTATTTCTTCAATTTCTTAATCACATATATACTCAAATCATGATATAATTATCACTTCCATTTGGTTCCCATCTCTTTATATGAGATAAATTATGTTTGCACATGCAAAGTGAAAATTTTCACGTTAAGGGAGCCATGTTATGCCAACGAAGAACCTGTTCGCTATTTCAAGAAACTCAAGGTAGATATCAGTCATTCTTTAAAATATTTTCCTTAAATTGGTTTTGTTGTCATTCAAAACATATTGTCTTGAAGCTTTTTGAAGGGTTCTAGACCTAACAATCTCACCTTTTTTAATGATGACAAACCAATTTGAAGAAAATCTTTTGAAGAGATATTGAGAGAAATATTATAGAAAATGTAGCATGATAAACAACATTCTTTCAACTTATTTGCATGATGTAATTTTCAGGAAGTCATTTTCTTAAAGAATGATATGAATAGGATAAAAAACATTTTATAGCCTTAAGTGACTTAAATCAGGCTGTTTTGATTATTAATGAAGTTTCTAAAGTTACTCAAAGTACTTTCTAAGAGATATCAGAGCATTATTAAAAAGAAATATCATCGTTTATGTAGAGAGGGGATGTGGGGTACTTGTAAAGATATTCCAATGCCTAAAGGAGTAATGGATTAGATAAAGAGGTATTAAGGTGGGAATTGTGTGTCAGATTGTATTGCGGCCATTGAGCCCCCTATATAGCTAGATTACCCCATGGATAAATCAGGACATGATCTTCCTTGTGTTTCCTTGAGTAAGGAGAATTGTGCAAGATTTAGGAGGTGAGAGATACACTATGTATCAGTGGAAAATATATCCATGATTTACATCATTGTAAGATTGTAGAGAACTAACGTGCTAACTAGTAGGGGATCTAGGCTAAATTGGTGGAGGATTCGTGGGAAGATTCCATACTACGTGGTCGAACCTGTAGGGCCCTTTATCCAAGCTCCCTAGGGACTTGCCAAGGTCTCTGGCCTATATTTCTAGTCCAATATATTGTATATAGAGTGAATTTTCCTTGATTTATGTTTGATGGTAAATGAATTTGGATCTAAGCATGAGAATTGAAAGAGTCGAAATATGATTTGAATTCTAGGTTGCTTTGATGTTTTTAGCATGAACTAGTATGAATCTATTAGGTTTGAGGTTCAATCCTAATTGATTACATGTTTGTCAAATTTTACTATATCTCCTAACAAGAACACAAATTTTAATGCATAGTTTCTGGTTTGGAGAGCATCAACTTCATAAATTTGTGATATAATTATTTTTGATATCTATGATTCAGTCTGTCATGATTTTCTTTGAACTCGTGAAATCCTCCTATTAAATTGCAATTTTTCCTTTGAATTACACTTGTCTACGTTGCATTTGATGAAAATTCATGTATTTTTGGTTGAATCATGGTTAAGAAAACCAAAATGGGTATCTAAGCGGAAAAAAAAATTGATTCAAAGGTTTATTGATTCAACTCAAAATTTAACACGTGGTATAATAAAACATATTATTTATCTATAAATATGAACCTATTATCTATCTATGCTATTAATACTTAAAAACCATTAACATTAGCATGTTGTAATTCAAAATTTTGAAAAATTTACTAAAAAAGGAAACTATTCAAATATGTGATATAAAATTACTTATTGATGAATTTTCTTAAAAATCAACCTAATTTTTTAAATTTCATATTTGATTCGTATAAAATAAAATTTTAAATATTAGTTACAATTTATACTATTAATATTTATAAACCATTAACAGGAAACCTATGCCACATGACAACTTCTAAAGTATGTTTCAATTCAAAATTTTGAAAAATTTCCTAAAAAAGGAAACTATTCAAACATGTGATATAAAACTACTTATTGATGAATTTTCTTAAAAACCAACCTAAATTTTTAAATTTCACATTTGATTCATATAAAATAAAATTTTAAATATTAATTACAATAACATTAGATTTTAGTAGATAATACCTATTTGATAATTAATAAAGTGTTTGATAATCATGAAAAATCATGATATGTAGATAGAATGAAATCATATTTGAAATACATGGTTTGGTAACTAATCAATTCTTTTAAAATTACTTTTAATCTCAATGAATTTCAATTTGAAATTATCTATAAACAAGTTTGAAAGCAATTTACAAGCAACATTTTCGAGGAATTCTTAGAATCGAGTCAAACTTGAAAAAAAAATCAAGCATAATCGAAAATCAATTAGAAATAAAAAATGATTTCAAACTTAAATCAACAATGAACCATTCAAATAATAATTGAAAATAGAGTATGAAGAGTCAAATTTTATATATTAGTTACAATAAAATTAGATTTTAGATAGATAATACCTATTTGATAATTAAAAGAGTGTTTGATAATCATGAAAATTTGGATATGTAGATAGAATGAGGTCAAACTTGAATTACATTGTTTGATAACCAATCAATGCTTTTAAAAATATTTTTCATCTGAATTAATTTTAGTTTGAAATTATCTATCAAAAAAAGTTTGAAATCAATTTAAAAGTAAACTTTTGAAGGAGTGCTTAGAATCAAATCAAACTAAAAAAAGATGAGCAAATAAATTGATCTAAAGAATTTAAAACTAATTACAAATAAGAAAAATGTTTCAAGCTTAAAACTATGGTGAGCCATTCAAATAATAATTGAAAATAGAATATGAAGAATCAAATTTAAAACCACAATTAAAACTCACATTTATTTAAGGATTTGATGGGAATTAATTTTATTTAAAGTTGTTTATCAAGAAGTGTTTGAAAAAATTTGGAAACAAGTCATATAACTTATATATTCTTGGTTTCCATTTTAAGATTGATTTGTATAATTTATTTGTGAAATTGATCATTTTAAAATTTTTAATATTTTTTTAACTTAATGCAACTTCTCATGGAGAAACCAAGACTTTGATGGTGCAACCGATATTTTATTTGCTTGCAAAATTAATGCCCCTCCTGTGAAATTTGCACAAATTTGAGAATGGCTAGTCCCTTTCATTAGAGGGTTAGAGGTTTTATGTGCATTATATGATAAATAATTGGAGCATGATGTGTAATTAGGCTTAATCACACTAATTAAACCTAATTAGCACTAATTAGGCCTAATCAAGCTTAATTAAGGATAATTAAGTTTAATTAAGATTTAATCACCTTGATTAATTAATCTAAAGGTAATTTAATTATCTTGAGATTAATTATGACCACTCATTGATTAATCAAGCTTAATTTCATCCTTAATCACAATTAATAAGTCAAAGAGACAAATGGAATAATCATGACATCATCATAAAAAGAGAACAACTGGCATGCTTTTTATAAGAACATTTTCTTAAAAACTAGGAGATTTGTCTTGAGAGTATTTCAAACCAAATATTATTATAATGCAAATTCCATCTAGAAACTCATTATTTAATTAATATTTGTGTATTAAAGAATTTTCATTTTTATTTTTGAATTATTTTTATTATATGGAAATTCACATAACCCTAATTTACAACTTTATAAAAATTCCAACCTTTACCCCTTGCCCCATGAGCCTCGGCTACCCACTCCCCTATATACTTTCTCTTATTTTATGTTTGAAACACACACACACACACACACACACACACACACTCATACTCTCACATCTCTCATTTCTCCAACATTCATTCTTTTTATCTCCAACCTTGAGAAGAAAAAAACTCCTTCCAAGTTCTCTCAAGCATTCTCTATTTATCTTCATCTTCAACCTTTCAAACATAAACCAAGGCAATCCCACAATAATCTTTTCAACAACCTAGCTCTAAATACAAGTCAAGACATAACCAACAAAATACAACCCTTACCCTCTTCCTTTCTCATAAAATTGCCACCACCACTATTTGGCAAAAGGAGATTTTTCTTCTTCTTTGTTTAGAAGGAGATCATTTTCTTTCATTCCTACAAAGATCCACAATTGGGTATGGATTTGGTTTATGTTCATTTCTTCTACCTTTTTTGTTATTTTGTTGTTTTTCTTCAAAGAATAGAGTTTGATGATGAGCTCTCTTGATGATGGTTCAAGTAGCCTACCAAGAGACTCTTGCAGCACCCCAAAGTTGAATATTCTGATAGACTTATTAATGGAAATTTGATTATTCTAACAGACTTGGTAACGATAAGGATGACTTAACAAACGAGTAGAAAAAAATATGAATAGTAACTTTTCAGGCCTAGATAAAAAGTAACTTGGAATAAGGGCCAAGGGCAATCTGGGCCCAAAAAAACTTAGCCTAAACAAGGGATAGAATATTTTGGCCTTGGCTAGGGCCCGGGTATAGATATTTTAAGTTTATCAAATATGGTGTTTTACTCATTTGGTACAATATGGACGCGTTTTAACACTGAAAAAGCAACTTGCTCACTAAGTTTAAGTGAGCCACTTATGTTGAGCCAAGTGGATGAGATGGATTAAAACTTGTCAAGTAAGTTTTAATTTTGGCTTTTCTTTAATTTTAATTTCACTTAGGGGCCAATATCTCATCCACTCAATAGAATTTCGATGCGTTTCTTACATTGTATGAAGCTTAGAGAACAAGCTTCTTGGCAAATGTATGGCAAGGAGAATGACCAAATCTCCTATCTTTAGCAAGATCAAATAGCAACCACATGAACGTCCTATTTTAATTTCTATTACAAAATTATATTTTTATGATAAAATTAACACGCACGTTTATATTAACTCCACCACTCACATTTTTTTTTCACTTTCTCTCTCAATATTTGACCACTCTTCTTCCATTATAGCCTTACTATTTTCTTTCATTTCAAACCCTAACCCAAGCTTTCAAATCCCAAAAAACCTAGCTTATAATCTCTTAAACGATAAATTTCCTTCACTAAACTTCATTTTCTCTTCATAATCTTCAAAACTAACTAATTAAAATTTTGATCTGTCACTTTTGAGCCATCACATACCTCTGTTATAGAATGATTAAGGGCTTTTTGGAAAGGTTTTGAATAAAGAAAAGCACTTGGGGAATATTGTTTTTGGCAAGAAGCTTTGAAGATTCAAGTGTAGGGTTTTGTAACCTTTTCTTTACAAATATGATTTCTGAAAAGTGTTGAATAGTTGAGATTGTTATTCTTAGTTTTATTGTATGTTTATACAATCATCTTGATGTGTTTGCATGAGTGGAGTAGTTTGATGTTGTTAGAAAATCCTTTATGACAAAACAAGTTTTTAGTTGTGTTGAAAACTTAGATTTTTCATAGATAATATATGTTACATGATTTTCATCAATTAGCAGGAGACATATTTTTTAGCTTGATTTTTTTTTTAATATAATGAAGCTAACATATTAGGATAACTCCATGATTTTTCTTGAGTCCATTTGAGGTGTTTTACTATTTTTGAAAAAAAAAAAACTTGAGGCTATTATAGTTGCTATCTAAATAGCCAGTTTGAAAGCTTTGAATTTGTCTAATTTTGTTACTATATAAAATGATCAAATTTTGACTTGAAATTTTTATAGATTGTTGTAGAGACTTTAAGGTCTAACCCTAATTTTTCCAGAAATTATTGTGTTCATTTGTTATGGTAATAAAATCTGAATTTTGAATGTTGGCTGGAATTTAAGTGGTTATTGACCTTGAACATCTATTTTGTTTGGCCCACAAAAACAAAAAACAAAATTGTCTGGCATATTTTCAGAGTTTTGCCCATTTATAGACCCATGTTGGTAATTTTATTTTGTTGAGTGAAATTGCAAATCATTTCAAGTTTCATTTATTGCTCTTTATTGTGTTTGATTCAAATTCAATTTGGGTCATTTTTATTCATGGTTTTACATTTTTGGTTCATGTGTCAAAAGTAAAAATAAAGAGATGCCCAATATGTATCCAGCCCATTCTAATTTCCACCTACATTAGCCAGTTTGCTCTAGTTTTTAGCCCATGGTCTTATTGATCTGTTAACCATTGTAAATAATAATAATAAAAGAACAAACAAACAAGCAAGATTTACTCTTGTCCATTTATAAAACAACAAAAAGGTAAAATAAAAAAAGGGGGAAGCCAGAGGAGTCACTGCTCTTCCCGTGAAGCAACAGTGACATGGTAATGATGGGGAGTTTGAAAAATTAGGAAACTGCGGACGCATGATGAGAGCTCCTCTCCATTCGCACAAAAGGATGAACTTCCTTTCGGTGGTGAGCGGAAACTTGGAACCCCAACCAGCTGAACCTGCAAAGTGAAATGATCAATGAGTTTGGTCAAATAGCTATAAATAGGAATCAGCAAGAAATATCAGGGACCAAGGATAAAAAATTTTCAAAACACAGAGAGCAACACCAAAAAAAATCATCAGCAAGAACTCAAAAACAAAAAATATTGAGTCAAGAAAAAATTCAAATACACAAATCAGCCAGCATTCAAAGAAAACCTAAATAAACTAGCAACAATTCCAGCAATATAATCTAGTAGCAAAAAAAGAAGGAAGAACCAGGTAAACAAGAGAGCAATAGTATCATCTTCATCATATAAAAATAAAAATAAAAAAAGAGAAGGGAAAAGAGGAGGAGGCTCCGGCTCCTCCTTCCACGAGCCAGCCTCGCATCATCATCATCCACATATCATCATCATTCTCCTCACATCATTATCATCTTCCTTATCACCTACTAAGCTTCGTCGCCAACCATCGCTTGAACACACCTCATATCGCACAGATAGCTAAAACCACCGCCATGGCTAAAGAATCCCTCCTGAAAATCACAGCCCAAAACCAATAACCTCAAGCCAACCATCATCTAGAAAAGGGAGAGAGAAACGAAGGAAAGAGGACCTCGGTGAGGCGGCGCTCGCCACTCCCCCGTCCGAATCAACGATGCGGCCTTAGTGGCAGGGTGGCCCCGTTCCCTCTCCTCCGCACTGCGCGCTTCTGCCACCCATGCATGCACCCCATCCTCAGCCAGGTCCACGGCACGCGCGGATGTCACGATCTGGAACCGGAGGTCGCGCACACCACCGTGATCTCTGAACACCGCAAACCCGCCTCTCAGCTCGGCAGGCGGCGATCGTTCAGATCGGGAGCCTCAGCCAACGACGGCGCCGGATGTGGTTCCTCTCCTTCTGCACCGTCGCCATGAAACATACCTCAATCTGCTACGTGAAGCCGAATCCAGCCGCCATCCCAACACTCGCCCGGCCGCGTCGCCTTCCGCGCTGCCGTCTGTGCATCAAATCTTCCCACCGCTCGCTTACTCTCCATCGCTCCTGCTTCTTCTCTCCCCTCTCTCATTTCCATCTCACCCCTTTCTTATTCTTTCTCCTCATTCTCTCTCACACTTTCCTTTCTCTAATTCTTTCTCTTGATCTCTTCTTCCTTCAATGAGCATATTTGAGTGTGTTTGTATTTGTGTTGGTGAGTGAGTGAGTGGGTGTGTGTGTTTGTGTTGAGTGGGGAAGGGATTAGATTAGAGAAATTAGATTAGGTTTAAAATAAATAATGTTATTTATCTTCATTACTTGTACTCTTAGTTAGTGTTACCTTATTTATGTTGGATTAGATTTTGAGTTTTGTGTTAGGATTCAAGTTTTCTTTTTTGTTTTTTGTTGATTAGAGTTTATTTTATTTTTGATCCTTTGGTCTTTAGTTATTAGGATTTGGATTAATCTAAGTCCAAAAATAAAATAAAAAAGAGAGAGTTGCATTTATTTTAGCTAATTAATCGATAAATTATTGTAAAAAATATGATTAACTAAGAGTCGTGACCTTGTTTGTTAATATGTTGAAATATTTTAGGTGAAAGCTTGATATTCTATTTTTTTAAAAAAAGAAAAACAATAAAATAGATTAATCAATGATTATTTTAAAGAACTACGTGACTTTGAATTCCTATTGCACAGGGATACGTAAAGGCAATAATTCCTGTCAAGTCAAAATTAAAATTTTATAATTTTTATTTTTAATTGTAAACAATTTTTTTAAAAAAATGTTTTTTTATGAGATATTTTATCTTACTTTATTTTCATTTCTTTAGGGAATATTTTATTTTGAATAAAAACGTTAATTTGAATGATTGTTCGAAAAGTGATGATTGTAACACATGATGAATAAAAGAATGGTTGTTTTTTTTGCATTGTGTTGGTCTCATGGCAATATCTATAACTTAGTACCTTTGAACGAGACTTTCTGGGAAATAGTTATTCAAAGATACTCACATCAAGACAGATATGTTTGACGCTCTCTAACAAATTGCAATATTTTTATCTTTTTACTAATTTTTTTTTGTTCTTAGAGGTAAAAGCTGTCACAATTGGGCGCCCAAGGAAGGAAGATATTCGATCTAACTCGTATTCACAATACCAGAGCTGGACTAAGATGGTGGTGGTAATCATGAAGCAGGAAATGCTTAGACCAAGTAAAAAGTTAGAGCATGGAAGTTGATGCAGTGAGAGGGAAATTGAATGAAATGTCAAATAACCAAGCAAAGATGGAAGAAATGATGAGAGCCATGAAGGAGTCATTGGATTTATTAGGAACTAATCCAAAGAGACATAGTGACTACGTAGATGAGTACAACCAATCCTGCAATGGTAACCATACCGAGAACATCAAATGCGGCTGTAAATGTCACTCAAGGGTGAACGAGGGGATGAAATTCCAATAACCCTCATGGACAACCACCACCCACCATGCCATTGGTGATCCCAATTGGATAAGGTTATCATCCATTAGAGAACATTCATCCTGGACAGGCACGGGCATGCTATCCTTGTTTGGGAGCTCCCTCATGTTGTCATCCAAAGCCATTTTCCTTAGAGAATAGCCGTCCAGAGGTGAATAAAGACAAATTCAAGAAGAAGAATGGATGAAGAAAATTCAAATTAAGGCCATTTAGGGACCTAGCACCTATGGCTATGTGGAAATTGAGCAACTATGTCCTCCTGTAGATCTGATAGTTCCCAAAGATTTCAAGGTTCGGATTTCTCGAAATATGATGGCACAAGTAACCCTTTGTTCCATTTGAAGAGTTATGTACTAAAATGGCAATATGGTCCAAAGATGAGAAGTTTCTCATTAGCTTTTTCCATGAAAGCTTAATTGGTCCTCTTTAGAATGGTATATAGTTAGACCATTCTAAAATTTCCTGTTAGAGAATTGGTTGACCAATTCATGAGTCAGTATAAGTTCAACATGGAAATAGCACCCACACGGGAGCAATTAAGCACAATGCAAAGGAAGAAGGAGGAGTCGTTTAAACAATATGCTCAAAGATGGAGAACTTTAGCTGCTTCAGGTGCAACCGTCACTTATGCTTTCTGAAATATGTTCGTACTTTTTGGGGACCTTAGGATCTCCTTATATTGGGACAATGGAGGAGGCATACAAAGATTTTTCTGAGCTAGTGATCAGGTGAAAGAATTGAGAGTTTGGCCAAAGCTGGAAACTTACTATGAGCAATGAGGACACGAGAAGAGGATTCCGCCTAAAAAAGAGACGGAAGTAAATTATGTGCAAGGTCAGCAATCTTTCATTCCAAGATATACCTCAACACTACAAGACCCCAAATGCCATCCATCCCTCCTTACCCACTATACCAAGCCACTCCAAATGCAAATAGTTCCATACCCCCAACCTCAAGTTAATAACATCCATATATGCCGTGCCAACCAGCTCGCCAACATACACTTATAACCCAACCATACATCCTTAGAACTACTCAAATACCATACCACCACGGTTTAATGCCCAAAACCAAAACCGTTCCTGATTCCCAAACTTGCCACCCTTCCAAAACTATCCATCTCCACAGCTGACCTTTTTCAAGGACTAGTTGATGCTCATCTGATCTGAGCATATCCTGTGCGTCCATTAGAACCACCATACCCAGCTTGGTATAACCCGAACTTAACTTGCAAATATCATATGGACATAGCAGGACATTCCATCGAGGATTGTGAAGGTTTCAAGGCATGAAGAAGCTAATTGCTTGTGGGACTGGATTTTCAAGAGGAGTCAAAACTAAATATTGTCCATAATCTAATTCCAAATCATGAAGGAGGAGGTCGAGTAAATGCTTTGGAGGTAGAAGACCACTGATCAAGAAGGTTTTGAATCTTCAAACCCCTATGTAGAAAATTTTTCGGCTTGAAGAACTGGTTAATATGGAGCACCTTCTGACAATAGAGAATGAGAAATATGATAAGGAATCAAGTTGTGCATACCATTATGGAAGCCCTGGGGCATGATATGAGGGCTGTTAGGATTTCAAGGTTCATGTCAGGGATTGCTTAACTGGGTGTTATACAAGCAAAAAGAAACGGAATATCCTTGAGGAGGTGAATGTGATCGAGCGTTTTGTACTTCGAGTGCCTTCCGCTAATAACCGAAGCAAAAGGTCCTGATCACTGTGAAGAAACTGACACCTTTGTGTATGAGGACACACATGTCGTACCTTGGAATTATGAGACCGAGGTTGAAATGAAAAGTGATATAGGGGAAACCTCAAAAGCTAAGAAGGTGAGGAAGTGACCAGTATCATGGAGGTAAAAGGAATAACAAGAAGTGGAAGGGTGTATAGACCCAAGGAATTAGAAAAAGGGAAATTTGTTGATGAAGGGAAATGTTGAAAAAGGTAAGAGTTAGGAAGAAAAGAAAAAGAAGAGGAGGAAGAAGAGTTCCTTAAAATCATGAAACGAGCGAGTATGATATTCTGGAACAATTAAAGAAGACTCCTACTAGAATATATCTTTTGTCACTAATATTGTCTTCTGAATCTCATCAAAAGGCAATATTGAAGGTCCTGAAGGAAGCCTATGTCAAGCCCACATTCATTGGAGAACATGATAAATATAGTGGACAGGTGAAACGTGTCAATATGATCACGTTCTTAGATGAAGAAGTGGTATCACGGGCTAACCCACAAGCGCTACATATAACCCTCAAATGCAAACGCCACATAGTGCCTAGAGTCCTTATTGATGGAGGATCAGGGTTAAATGTATTACCAATGTCCACTTTGAAACAACTATCAATGAGTGTGGATGATATATCACTTCAAGTGATGGTTGTAAAAGCTTTTGATGGAGCTAAAAAACATTCTAGGTGAGGTGGTATTGCCACTAGAGATTGGGCCAAGCAAATAAGAAGTTTTATTCTAGGTGATGGAGATTAGCTCAGATTATAACATTCTGCTAGGAAGACCATGGATTAATGATATAAATCTGTCCTTTCAACCTTGCATCAAAAGGTTAAATATATTGAGAATGGATCAGTCACAATCCATGGAGAAAAGGACATCATTGTATCCAAACCAGCTCACTACCATATGTGGAGAATGTGGAGTCGATAGACAATAACTTGTGGCATAGCCTGGAGTTGGTGAAGCCTGGATATGAATGCAGTGGGTCCATAATGCAGAATGTTAATCAAATAGTGGCTCATATCATGGCTAAGAATGGATACCTACGTGGTAAGGGTTAGGACCACAGTTGCAAGGTATTAGAATACCTATATCGATCTCCAAGAAACCCAATCAATTTGGTTTGGGATATAATGCACCATTAGAAGAGGAAATGGATGCTATGGCCCTCCAACAGGAGAAACATGAGAAGAAAATAAAACAGATCCCTCACTTGAAGGAAACATTTCCTAGTCCAAGCTGAAGTGATTACAGGTGAAAAAGTTCATTCCCCCTACTTCTCACCATCAACACCTTGGACATGGAGACAACTGAAGAGAGCAACAAGATTTATGCTGCCAATAATGATGAAATCCTAAATGACTGGAAGCTGAACCAGTGATTGGTGTTATTGCTACAAAGTAATTTTTTGTGTTGTATCAATAAAGACTATTTATGCTTTTATTTATGCTACTTGAAGACATCATAAATAAACTTGTGTGTTCATTTAGCAATCTTTCTTTCTTATTCCCGCATCTTTTATATTTCTTGGTGTCTTTCATTCTCCTTGTTTCAAGTCCTCTATTTGCCTTCTCTTCACTATCATTTTTAGCTCATTAATTTTTGTTTTTCTTATTTTATTTTGCACTTTTCCACTATTGTTTTAGCCTTCCAACCCACCACAATTGCTTTCCAGGAATCTAAATGCTATAGAAATTTTGCCTCATGAAAGGGAATTTGGAAGCTCGTCAATTGGTTCTTGCTGCAATTGATTGTGATAGCCATGAATCTGATGAAGATCAAGAAATTGTTGGGCAATTTTCAGACCTCCTGGAACATACAGAAAAGGGATTTGACTTAGACAATGAGGTGATTGAGTTGATTAACATGGGCATTGAAGAAGAAAAAAGAGTTGAAAATAGTGAAAAATCTAGAACGCTTAGAAATGATTGCATTGTTTAAAGAATACCTGGATGTCTTTGTGGTCCTACCATGATATGCCAAGGCTGATCCAAAAATAGCTTCACATAAGATCCCTTTATATGCGGGAGCTAAAGAAAAAGCAAAAGTTGAGAGGATGCGGCCTGAAATGTCATTAAAAATAAAAGAGAGGTGTCCAACGGCTAGAGGCTGGATTTTTGGAGGTGTCAAGACACACTGACTGGGTGGCTAACATTGTGCCCGTGCCTAAAAAGGATGGAAAAGTTAGAATGTGCGTGGATTATGGGATCTAAACAAAGCTAGCCCAAAAGACGATTTCCACTCCCTCACATTGATGTCCTAGTCGATAGCTGGAAATCCGCTTTTCATTTATGGATGGGTACTCAGGGTATAATGGATTCCCATGGACGTTCATGACAAAGGAAAAACTACTTTATAACGCCGTGGGGAACATTCTACTATACAGTCATGCCATTTGGATTGAAAAATACCAGTGCCACCTACCAACGTGCCATGGTTGCATTATTCCATGACATGATGCATAAAGAGATTGAAGTGTATGTGGATGGCATGGTCGCCAAGTCTAATGAGGGAGAAAGTCATGTAACAATTCTACAAAAGTTGTTCGAAAGGCTTAGAAAATATAAACTACGGCTGAACCCGAATAAATGTGTCTTTGGAGCATCTATAGGGAAATTACTCGGATTCATTGTCAGGAGAAGGGATAAAGGTAGATCCAGACAAAGTAAAGGCGATCCAGAAGATGCCAGCTCCTAAACGAAAAGGAAATGAGAAGTTTTCTTGGGAGGCTCAACTACATTGCTAGATTCATTGCCAATTTGACTAGCACTTGTGAGCCGATATTCAAGCTGTTACGAAAACAACAACCTGGAGAATGGAATGAAGAGTGCCAAGAAGCCTTTGACAAAATAAAGGCTTATTTAATAAAACCTTCAGATTTGACCCCACCTATACCAGGTTGTCTCTAATATTGTACCTCACAATGTTGCCCACGTCACTTGGGCAATGTTGGGACAATATGATGAGTATGAAAAGAAGGAACAAGCTATTTATTATCGAGCAAGAAGTTTAATGACTATGAATCCCGCTATTTGGCAATTGAAAAGACCTGTTGTGCATTAGCATGGGCCTCTAAAAGGCTAAGGTAGTATATGTTATACTACACTACTTGGCTAATTTCTCAATGGATCCATTGAGATACATATTTGATAGTCCCCATGTGTCATTGAGAATGTCAAAGTGGCAAGTGAGACTGCAGAATTTGATATCAAGTATGTGACTCAAAAGTCTGTCAAGGGAGGTGCAATTGCTGACCACCTAGCTGAAAACCCTTTGGAGGATAGACAACCCACCACGGCTGAGTTTCCTGATAATGAGGTATTGGTGGTGGAAAAAGAAGATGTAGAATAGGAGAATACATGGAAGATGTACTTTGATGGGCTGTCAACATGAATGGATGTGGAGTAGCTGTCGTAGTGTCACCGCAGAAAATAGCACCCAATCTCCATCAAATTAAATTTTGAATCTACCAATAACATTGCAGAGTATGAGGCATGTGCAAATGGTTTGCAAGTGGCAATTGACTTGGGAATCAAAGAACTAAAAGTCTTTGGAGATTTGGCACTCATAATCTACCAAGTTAATGGACAATGACGTACAAAGGATCCCAAATTGGTACCTTAGAGGCACTTGTCTCGACTAATTCAGTACTTTGATGATATATCGTTTTCTCACTTAACTCGAGACAAGAACCAATATGCGGATGCATTGGCGACTTGGCTGTAATGACTAAATTGGAAGTCCACACCAATGTCCAACCTATCCATGTAGAGGTACAAGATGAACCAGTATACTGTGGTAATGTAGAGGCTGAACCAGACGATCAACCATGGTATCATGATATCAAGTAGTATATTCAAAAGGGAGAATACCCAAGCTGGGGCAAATGAGATAAGCAAGAAGATAATCCGACGACTGGCTATGTCCTTTTTCCTGAATGGTGAAGTCCTTTACAAGAGGAATCATGACACCACTCTCCTTAGATGTGTAGATGCTCATGAAGCTCGAATAATCATGACTGAAGTCCATGAAGGAATTTGCGAACTCATGCCAATGGACACATGATGGCACGCAAAATCCTAAGAAGTGGTTATTACTGGTCCACCATGGAGAATGACTGTATCAATCATGTTTGGAAGTGCCACAAATACCAAATATCCAACCAAGTCAATGCTCTTCCAGTTCCATTACACAACATGGTATCTCCCTGGCCTTTCTCAATGTGGGGCATGGATGTAATCGGCTAATTAATCCCAAGGCATCCAATGGTCATCACTTCATTTTGGTGGCAATAGACTATTTCACTAAATGGGTAGAAGCTGCTTCATATGCCAGCATTACACAGAAGGTGTTTCTTAGATTCATCAAGAGGGACATTATCTCTAGATATGAATTCCAGAAGAATCATCACAGACAATGCTCCTAATCTCAATGGTGCCGAAGTTCAGAAATTTTTCGAGACTTTCAAAATCAAACACCACAACTAGCTCCTTCAGACCTCAGATGAATGGCACGGAGGCTGCAAATAAGAACATCAAGAAAATCATCGCCAAAATGGTTGTGAACTACAAAGATTGGCATGAGATGCTACCATATGCTTTACATGCATATCATACCAATATACGATCGAGCAAAGCGATGACTCCCTTCTCCTGGTATATGGAACATAAGCTATCCCCCATAGAAGTGGAAATCCCGTCATTAAGGGTTCTAATGGAGGCTGAGCTAGAAGAATCTGAATGGGTTAAGGCTCGATATGAACAGTTGAACATGATAGAAGAAAGAAGATTGGAAGCTATTTGTCGTGGCCAATTATACCAAAGTAGGATGGCCAAAGCTTTTAACAAGAAAGTTCGCTAGAGATTTTTATCCAGGAGATTTTGTTCTGAAGAAAATTCTCCCGAATCAGGAGGACACATAGGGAAAATGGGCTCCGAGTTATGAGGGTCCTTACATTGTCAAACAAGCACTCTCAGGTGGGTCATTGATTTTGCAAAACATGGATGGACAAGAATTGCCTAAACCAATCAACACTGCCAAGTCAAAAGGTTTTATGCTTGAAAAGATGCTAAAAAAAAAACCCGTTAGGTTAAAAACTCGAAAGAGCGGCCTAAGCAAAAATTAGGGCAAAATGAAAAAGGAAGGAAAAATAAAAAGAAAAAAAGCTTGTTAGGTCGAAAACTCGAAAGGACGGCCTAAGCAAAAGTTAGAGTAAAGCATCATTTCAAGCAATCTACACTGGGGCAATTTTCGGTGATAAGTTCATCCTCTGAGCAAAGCAGGCTGGGCTGAAGTTAGGGGGCAATTTTGGGGAATTAAGAAAAGGAAAGACCGAAGGCTCAGCAATGGAAGCAATGGTTATAGCATCCAATTTCCTGAGAAATCAATTGAATGAGCCACAAAGAACCCAAACTGGGGCAAAATTTTCATGTCTTTCATAATCCAATCTTTCATTTTTGTGGTTGTCTCCTTCCAAATATTTTGTCATCCAATACACCAAGCAATAAATATGTCCATTCAGTTAATTCTTCCACTTTCTCTTTGAATGCATGTTTATTTATGATGTCTCAAGTAGGATATATTTAAGTTTAAATTATACGACCTAACAATGTTCATAGCAATACATGAATGACTAGCATCACACCAAGAGAATTCAGAAGCTTTAATTAAGCTTGGCAGAAAGCAATCATCATCCTTAAAAAGGGGAAAAGAGAAAAGAAGAAAGAATGGAAAGAAGTGGGTAAAGTTACAAAAGAAAAGAAAGCTTTATTTGTGCTAGAAAGTCCAGCTCAAGAATTACGAGTTTGATCAGTTAAAGTCTTCCTCGAGGCTTGCTTGATTTGGGTACAGTTAGTTCTTCAAGAATATGTTGAAATAAACTGAAAGTAGGTGATAAATTCATGACTTTTGCATTTAACAAAAAAAAAAAAGAAGAAGGTGCAAATCATTGTTTTCATTGCCAATTTACATTTCATTGGTCTCAGATTGCCAATTTATTTTTGGCCTCAGATTGCCAATTTACATTTCAGTCAGCCCAGATTGCCACCATTTACTTTTCAGTTGGCCTCAGATTGCCAATTTATTTTCTCGTCGGCCTAGATCGCCAATTTACATTTCAGTGGGTCTAAATTGCCATTACTTTCAGTTGGCCTTAGATTGCCACTTTACTTTTCCAGTTGGCCTCAGATTGCCAATTTATTTTTCATGTCGGCCTCAGATTGCCACCATTTACTTTTCCAGTTAGCCTGACCTCCATTTTAATTTCCTGTCACTTGTGGACCCGCATCCAGTTGGTTGCAAGCTTTTTAATTTTCTGTCACTTGTTGACCTATATCTAGTTGGTCGCAAAATCTTTTAATTTCCAATTAGCCCCCGTCGGCTTTTGATTTCCAGTTAGCCCTTGCTTGTAAATTCCTTTAGCCCCCATCAACTTTTGAATTTCCTATCAGTTCTCGGTTTTTACATTTCTTGTCATTTGTGAATTTGTGTCAAATTAGTTAGTGTCTTTTCTTTGCATGATTCATACATAGGTGATTTCTGAATTGCATAGTTTGCATGTGATTTTCTTGAATGTTTAGACTTTTTCAAAGTTAGAATTTAATCTTTCTTGTATTTGCATTTCATGCATTACCGAACAAAATCAATGCTCATATCTTTACTCATTCCTTAGGAAGACAATATGTAAAACTTAGGTTTTTCATATTCTATCATAAGAAATAAGTAAAGAGGGCAACTGTTAACACCTGATTTTGTTAGGCCTACAAAAACAAAAAATAAAATTGTCTGGCATATTTTCAGATTTTTGCCCATTTATAGACCCATGTTGGTAATTTTATTTTGTTGAGTGAAATTGCAAATCATTTCAAGTTTCATTTATTTCTCTTTATTGTGTTTGATTCAAATTCAATTTGGGTCATTTTTATTCATAGTTTCACATTTTTGGTTCATGTGTCAAAACTAAAAAAAGAGAGAGGCCCAATATGTATCCAGCCCATTCTAATTTCCAGCCCACATTAGTCAGCCTTCTAGTTTTTAGCCCATGGTCTTATTGATCTGTTAACCATTGTAAAAAAAAAAAAAATAATAATAATAAATAAAAATAATAATAATAAAAGAACAAACAAACAAGCAACTGATTTACTTCTTGTCCATTTATAAAATAACAAAAAGGTAAAATAAAAAAGGGGGAAGCCAGGAGTCAGGCTTAGACTGTGAAGCAATAGTGACATGGTAATGATGGGGAGTTTGAAAAATTGGGAAACTGGGACAGCATGATGAGAGCTCCTCTCCACTTCGCACAAAAGGATGAACTTCCTTTCGGTGGTGAGCAGGAAACCTGGAACCCAACCAGCTAACCTGCAAAGTGAAATGATCAATGAGTTTGGTCAAACAGCTATAAATAGGAAAGCAAGAAAAATCAAGGGACCAAGGATAAAAAATTTTCAAAACACAGAGAGCAACACCAAAAAAAAATCATCAGCAAGAAAAAGCTCAAAATAAAAAATATTGAGTCAAGAAAAAATTCCAATACACGAATAAGCAAGCATTGAAAGAAAACTTGTAAATAAACCAGTAACAATTCCAGCAAATAATCTAGTAGCAAAAAAAGAAGGAAGAACCAGGTAAACAAAGGAGAGGTAGTATCATCATCATCATATAAAAATAAAAATAAAAAAAAGAGAAGGGAAAAGAGGAGGAGGCCACGGTCTCTCCCTCCAGCCACGGCCTCACATCATCATCATCCAGATATCATCATCATTCTCCTCACATCATTATCATCTTCCTTATCACCCACTAAGCTTCGCCAACCATCGCTTGAACCACCTCATCGCGAAGATAGCTAAAACCACCGCCATGGCCAAAGAACCCCTGCTAAAAATCACAGCCCAAAACCAATAACCTCAAGCCACCATCATCTAGAAAAAGGAGAGAGAAAACGAAGGAAAGAGGACCTCGGTGAGGGCTGACGCCGCCACTCCATCCCCATCGCGAATCAACGAGATGCGGCCTTAGTGGCGGCTGAGGCCACCGTTCCCTCTCCTCCGCACTCGTGTGGGCTTCTGCCACCCATGCATGCACCCAATCCCTCCGCCATAGTCCATGCAGGTCACCACGCGAGATGTCACGATCTGAACCGCAGGTCGCCGCACACCACCGCGATCTTTGAACACCGCTAAACTCGCGCCTTCTCTCAGCTTGCAAGGCGGCGATCGTTGGATTGGGTAGCCTCGGCAACGAACCGGATGTGGTCCTCTCCTTCTCTAAGCACCGTCGCCATGAAACATACCGCCGGTCTGCGCGTGGCTGAATTCCAGCCATCCCAACGCTCACTGGATGCCGCCATCGCCTTTCCGCTCCGTGCATGCAGATCTTCCCCAGGCGGCTTGCTCTCCCATCGGCTTACTCTCCCATCCGGCGGCTCCTTCTTCTTCCCCTCTCTCATTCTCCGTCACCCTTTCTTTCCTCTATTTCTTTCCTTCTCATTCTCTCTCACACTTTCCCTTTCTCTAATTCTTTCTCTTGATCTCTTCTTCCTTCATGAGCATATTTGAGTGTGTTTGTATTTGTGTTAATGAGTGAGTGACTGAGTGGGTGCGTGTGTTTGTGTGAGTTGAGTGGGGAAGGGATTAGATTAGAAAAATTAGATTAGGTTTAAAATAAATAATTTTATTTATCTTGATTACTTGTACTCTTAGTTAGTGTTACCTTATTTTTGTTGGATTAGATTTTGAGTTGTGTGTTAGGATTTAAGTTTTTTTTTTTGTTTTTTGTTGATTAGAGTTTATTTTATTTTTGATCCTTTGGTCTTTAGTTATTCAGGATCTGGATTAATCTAAGTCCAAAAATAAAATAAAAAAGAGAGAGTTGCATTTATTTTAGCTAATTAATCGATAAATTATTTTAAAAAATATGATTAACTGAGTCGTGATGGCTTGTTAATTCTATATGCTGAAATATTTTAGTGTCAAGCTTGATATTCTATTTTTTTTAAAAAAAGAAAAACAATAAAATAGATTAATCAATGATTATTTTAAAGAACTACGTGACTTTGAATTCCCTATTGCACCAGGGATACGTAGAGGCGATTAAATTCCTGTTAAGTCAAAATTAAAGTTTTATAATTTTTGTTTTTAATTGTAAACAATTTTAAATTTTTTTTTATATGAGATATTTTATCTTACTTTATTTTCATTTCTTTAGGGAATATTTTATTTTGAATAAAAACGTTAATTTAACCATGACGACTTGTTAACTCGGTATTTTGGACATCTGAAATTGTGAGGTTTGATGTTCCAAATTATCTTGTAAATAAAATAAATATTTTGAAGATTATTAATAATTTGCACAAATCAATAGGTACCGTCTAAGGACGGTGTACTAGGGTGCATAGGATTAAATTCCTACCATTCCCTATGCATAACAAACTTGAACTTATAATCTGGTTTCAAAGATCATTCCTTTTAAAATGAAATGGGTTTTTCCATGTTTTTCCTAATTAAAATAAACTTGGTGGCGACTCCAAATTTTCAACCAAACTCTTTTTTCGTAGTCGCGATCGTTGCGACATGACCATCTAATTTGTGCAATTGTTTTGCTCTGAAATTTGTAGGGTCTCATAAATATATTGAATTAACTTTGAAAATTATTTTACCTTGTGGATATGATGTTTATTTATTTAACCATAATTTTCTTTAAGCCTAAAATTCTAGACAAATGCTGGTATGCTGGAATTTTGAGTATATGTCAATGACTTGATATCTTGTATACTATGTGAATTTGCCTATGATATTATGCACATGTAATTGAATGCTTATGACAATTGCCTCTGCATGAAAGAAAGATTAAGATTATGTTTTCTTGGGCTGGAGAAAATAAATTTAGTTAAGTCGGAGAAAGTAAATTTGACTACCCTTGAATTGAGTCAGGAAAATAAACCTGACTAGGAATAATCTATGTGAGAGTTGGAGAAAGTAAATCCAATAATCATATATAGGAATGAGCTTAAGTCGTGAAAAGTAGTCTTTACCCAGGAGTGGAATAAGCCACCATAGATCAAGGGTAAAGACAGTTAAAGTAGCAATTGTCTAAGTTATTCTTTATGTTATGTGCTAAGTGGATGACTTTATTGTTTATGTTGAGACCAGTATGTTTAAATTTCAATTTGACAATATATGCTCTAGATGATAATGCTTGAATAAAAATGTTTCTGATGATATGTTTATGTATAAGGGAGTGCCTTACTAAGAATTTTATAATATTCTCATCCCTGTGTTGAATGTTTGTACCTTATGTTATCCTCAGAATTTGAAAATGTCATCCTTATAGATCTTCATCAGTTTGCTATAGTAGGAGAAGCATTATGATACATCCACTTGTTTGCCAAGTCTACTTCTAGTTCTTCCTTATGATTTTGAATCTCCTCATAGTGGTGTACCTTGACTCTTATTACACCTTGTGCATGTTGTGCCCGCTTGCAACATCAATATCCTACAAAGGGTGTACAAACTTAGTCATTATCGTCTGATTTTAGTATCATTAGTATGAAGGCAAGGTTAATATACAACTGAGCAAAAGGTTTTCCTTTAGAGACTTTAGAAGATATTTGGAATTATTGTACACATATGTTGACATATGTGTGAGTGTGTGTGTATATATATATATATATATATGTAACACCCTAACTTTTAACCT
Organism: Dalbergia oliveri; assembly: GCA_030441495.1. Classification (NCBI taxonomy): domain Eukaryota; kingdom Viridiplantae; phylum Streptophyta; class Magnoliopsida; order Fabales; family Fabaceae; genus Dalbergia; species Dalbergia oliveri. Next base: position 27,126,847 of record JAMLFY010000012.1, on the reverse strand, counting down.
TATACGCTCGAGTCGCATTTCGGTTAATTATTAATCGTTACGTCTTTGTTTAGATTTTGACTTATCTTTTAAAATACGAGTAAGGAAAATATGACTAATTTTTTTTTTGAATTTAAAACTTAAATGCGAGCCGCGCTTGCACATAAATACTGATTAATACACATAAGACGTAGCAACCAAATACACGTCATTATAGCAATCATAAATAAACCATAGAGTAATCACAATATTATAGTAGTATATTATAATCATAACATAACAATGATGTCCTTATAAATATAAGGACACCTAGGGGTATCAATTACACCAAACAACTTTAACTAACATAAAATAGAATATTAATAAAGCTAGACTAGTCTTCATGCTTTCCTGCCCTTGATTTGACTAGATGACATGATTCCTATGCCCGCTCCTCAAGGAAGATCACGAACATCCGCATTAATCCCGTTTGGAGACGACAGGAGGAAAACAAAAAGGGTAAGAATACTTACAAGATTCTCAGTAGGCTCCCTGACTTTAACACAAGTGTCATTGTCGTCGTCCCGCCACTTTGGGTTTCATTATGAAAGAGGTGTACATGCATAGGTTCAGTTTTAATTTCTCAAATCTTATTATCCGAAGTGGGTTTCTTTTAGCATGAGTCTTGATGGTATGAATGCAACAGATATTTTATGTATACATGGCAATGCTTGAGCATGACAGTTCACGTACTCAACATATATCACTTAATCATAAGCACCAATAGAACAACCACGAAACATATGCATGTGCATCTTTTACTTTATCATAATTGAACTCTTCGAGTTCTTTTTTAACTTTTCCACCCTTATACACATCACCAAAAGTCCAACCAACATGCCGTCCCTGCGATTTTAACATGGTCACCAAATCTCCGAATCACTTATTGCCTAGGAATGAGCTCAAACCTAACTAGCCGTCGTAGATTTCTTATGGGGAAAAAGAGGGGAATCATATCTCTTCTTGGACCTCTCACAACCCTTAACTCAGGAAGTCTCAAGGATCATTTCCACATTATCATAACATGTATGGATGCAATAGGAGCATGAAACCATAGAACATTATATGATATATCGCATTCTCATCACATAAAATACCACATCATCATAACAATATGTCACACATCCACACATTCTCATACTCATGGCATTTAATACATTCATATGCATCACAAATATATACTCACTCGGCCTCTTCCTCACATCACATCTCCTATCTTATAACGTCTTATGCATTGTCCCTTACGGGTCTTAAACTTGTGTTTTGGTTATCCTAATGCTTAATATAGATCTTTATAACACCTAAAGGATTATTACTTGTAATTTCCTCTAATCTTTATGCTTACTAACATATCCAAACAGCATTGCATAAACTAAGCGGTATAGTTACAATTCGATTACGGGTTCTAGAATCTACGTCTTTAGGCCCTTTCTAAGTTCTGTCTTCGTCTAAGGCTCTATATTCAAGTCCTAGACCAAATATTAGAGATTCCTATACATATCCACTAATTATAAACCATTTTCCTTAAGTTCAATTATGCTGGAACATAATTTATAATTCTTGTATCTAAGTGTTCTAGAATTCTCATTTTAAGTCCTTTCTAGTTACTTATTCTTTCCTAACTTCCCTAAATCGTTCCTTACATCACTCAAACATAAAATTACACATTTTATCACCATAAAATAGAATTTATACAGTGGCCAAGTACACAAGGCAGAATCGAAATGCAAACACCATAACCATATAATCACATATATACATGATTTAAATGCATATAAGTTACTAGTTTTCTCTTGGAACAAATTTAGGAACTCAAAACTCTTTTAGAAACCAATTAATCCCATTAAAATCACACAAATATGGGTGAGGTCAGTAGCTAAAATAATTTGTTCATGAATTAGATTTAAAACATCAAATCTTGTTCATGATATTCTTTAAGTTCACCTAAGCTTAGAAAATTCCAAGACATAGGCTATGGGCACTTATGATTAGATGAACTCATCTCAAGTCCATCATCATCATCACAAGCCGAAATGACATTCTTGAAATGCCTCCATTTTCTAAAACTTTACTTGTGATACTTGGGCAAGTCTTTGAGCTCTAGAGTATTTAGGTGATGACATAAACATAAACATGCTATGCACTTTATTTTACTCTTCATTATAAAGTAAAGTGAAAGCATAAAATAAATATGAGATGCAACCTCATTATTATCTTTGAAGATTAAGTGATGACTTGAAATATAAACATGAAATGCAAGCTTGGAAATTTAAACATGATAATGCAAGTTCATTTATTTATTCTTGAGAGCTTAGTGATGGCATCAAAATAAATATGATATGCAAGACATAAACTTAAACATGAATGCAAGTTCATTTTATCTTAATAGAGCCCTTGCAAGACTTTAGAAGAACATCACAACCTTAATCCAATATGTATCTTAACAACATAAAGTGAGCTTTAGAGTTCTTAGCACCAAGTCTTCAAAGAAGTCTTTGGTTTTGAACTTCATCATCAAGCTCAAGAAAATGGACTAAGAAATAAACAACAATACTTATTAAAACAAACATAAAAAGAACTACTCATATTTTTTATTTTATTGCTCATGGACTTCAATCTAGAATAAACTCTTAGAACGGCCGACCAACTTTAAGGTTGGCAAGGGTAAGCTTAGAGCTCTTTGAAAACATATGATTAATTTCTTAACAAAAATTTTAGTGATCTACTTAACATTTTTATCAAAATTTATTCAAATAAAGGAAGTGGAAACTGAAACCATTGAGGAAAAGGAAAGAAACCGAAAACTTTGAGCAAAGAAAAGGAAAGAAACCAAAAACATATATGGTCCAAGACCAAGTTTTTCAAGCTTTAGAGGTTTCTCACATGGCATCACAAGACCATTATCTTGAAACCTCATCATCAAGCCAAAGTTTTTCTCATAAAAAGCTCCAAGGCCAAAAAGGAAAGGAGAAGGAAAGAGCTTTGAAAAACCAAGAGAAATCTAGAACTTTTCTCAAAGAAAGTAAAGAAAACTTTGAAATAAAACCTCTACCTAAAGAAGTCTTGAAAGAAATGAAAAGAATCTTGTGTTCATGATGAGATAAGTAGACAAAATCTCCTCTTGAATGGCAATGAAGGTTCGGCCAAAGAAAGAACTCAAGGAAGATGATTTTTCCTTGAGAAAGCAAGCTTGGAAATGGAAAGGTTAAGTGTTTGAGAGGTGGTTTGAGGTGGGGAGTGGTGGTTCAAGGTTGTTTGTGGTGGTGGAAAGGTTTCTTTGAGGGAGGAGGAAGAAGAACAAGATGAAGAGAACTTTGAGAGAAAATGAGAGAAAATGCAAGAAAGCTAAACTTGGCAAAGCTTCTAAAGTGTAACCAAGTTCTTCAAGGCTTGGTATTTATAGAAAATTTTCAACATTGAGGCTGATTTGGGAGGAGGAGGCCGACGGCCTTTCATGGCTTGGGGAGGAAAAATCTCTTGATTGGTATGGGCAAGGCATGGTGAGGTATTGCTTCAAGTATGGTCCAAAGTATGGTTCAAGGCATGGTCTTTGGAGTAAACAAAATCAACATGTGATGAATTATGGAGGAGGATGTTCGGCAGAATTTGTCCAGCCAAAGGGAGGATGATTTGTTCATGTATTTGTGATTTAATGATGTGTTTAGGTGTTTCTTTGATTAAGGTTTTGATTAGGAGTTTGTAAAAAAGTGTTTAGGTGAGGTAATGGTTAATTAAGGTTTTCAAGACTTGATTAGGGGAGTGATCTTGCTAGATTAACAAATTAAAACCATTCTTTAGTCAAATAAAGGTATGGGCACAATTCCTTAATTTAAGGAATTAGAGAGAAATCATTATTCAAGATTCTATTACTAGGAATCTTGAATAAAAGATGTAAGAGTTTAACCAAGCAATCTTAGGTTCTAATTAACCTTAATAAATTATTTTGACTCTAGATTAATTATCGAAATAAATTAATCTTCGATTAGAGCCTAATATTGCTTAGGTTTGTTTAATTACGTCATTAGGCTCACTGTACACTATTCTAGGGGCAAAATGGTAATTTTGCATTAAAACTGCTCGGGACCTTTCAGAGCTCAACTAAACATCAAAAACCACTCATGAACCTCATTCCAAACTTTTGGAAAAGTTTGAGCTTAAACGGCACTTTTACGCGTGAAACGTAGGGTATTTTGGTCATTTTGAGCCGAAAGTTTGGAAAACGAGATTTTCACCTCGAATATCAAACATAACAGTTATAATCCCTTTCAAATGTTGATTTGACCCATTCGAGGACTGACGGGTTGGCTACTCGAATTAGGGAAGGGAATTTCGGTCATTTGTACTCAAACAAAAATGAGAACATATATATATATATATATATATATATATATATATATATATATATATATTGATAGGCTATTGAAGGCCGCATTAGTACTTTAAACCATCGACGTGGGTATATTTCACTTTATTTTTATGCTTAATGACTAGTATAAGTTAGAAAAATGAAAGTAACACATGACAGTTATGAGGGTGTTACATTATGATATCAAAGCTGCGCTATCTTAGCAAAGCCTAGGATTGGACTAGACTTGTCTCTTAGTGAATGTCATTCATTGTAATCTAGTATGTGTGTTTGCTGGTTATGAATGTTGTGGGTTGTTGCCATACTTAACTTAGTATTGAGCCTGATCAATTCAATACCTCTTGTTTGTTGTGATAGGAATCAATGGCTTCAAATCGGGATAATAGGAACGGTGCTAAAGATGAAGTTGGGATGATGAACATTTTTTTGGGAGATGGCTATGGTTATGAGAGAATAATCAAGTGGCTAAACGTATAATGGAAACATTGGACCGCAATGATGAACAAAACCCAGCTAGGAATATTATGGAAATAGAGCTGGATGTGGAATACCAGAGATTTGTTAAATTCACGAAAGCAAATGCTTTGCTATCCCAGGAGTTTTCAATCGAAATAGAGCAAAAGAATGGAGAAGATTTTCTCAGTACTTCCTTGTATGGAGAACTAGAAAAGAGGCCTTTGATACTTATATGTTGGAAGCGGATATAGAATTTTGGTAGGTTAGTGCCAACGACTGTTTAAAGCCTTTTAGGCTAAGGTTACTTAGGATGCCATCAACGGACTATGAGAAATACAAAGGAGCAAGAATTCTTGGCACTTAAGTAAAGATCCATGAGTCTCAGAATACACTATAAAGTTTGAAAAATTCTATAAATTTTCTACTATCTATTAGCGTGATCTTGATGAATCTTGGAAGTGCATGATATATGAAGGAGGTTTGCATAAGGACATCAAGATAGCTATGGATCTCTTAGGGATTAGAGATTGTGCTACTTTGATAAACAAGTGTTGACATGCAAAGGAATCTAATAGAAAGTTAGCAAATTTCAAGTCTATAAAAGACCACTTTAGGAAGGGATTGACACCACGAGGTCTAAGGTTTAAGCCTCCTGACCAAGTCTAGGGGAGAAGATCCTTACCAAATAATAATCAAGGAAAATAACAATAGCCATAAAGATTAGTGGTAGGACAAGAGTGTCCTAAATCCAGGAATAAGCTTTGCCAGGTGAAGTTGCCATGGCTTGTGACCTTAGTGGGGCCTTCAAAGTGATGTCACAAGGAGGAATCTTGGTGAAATCCAAATAAGGTTGAATTCAGTACCTCATTGGGAACAACCAACGATGGTGGTGGAGATTCAAAGTTTCTTAGAGTTAATTGGGTACTTTAGACGAGTTAACAAAGGTTTCTTTCAAATAGCCTTATCTTTGACTAAGCTAACTTAGAATGATGCTCCATTCAAGTGGACACTATTGAGAGTAGTTTCCAAGAGTTAAAGTGAAAACTAGTAATGGCACCACTATTAATATTACCAGATCCTCACAAGCTGTTTGATGTTTAATGTGATGTTTCCAGCAAGGGTTTTGGATATGTACTAATGCTGAATTTTAATGTGATTGCCTATGCTTCTTGACAACTAAAACTGGATGAAGTAAACTATCCCATTCATGACCTTGAACTCGTAGCTGTGGTCTTTGTTCTAAAGGTCTATGATATCATCTCTATAGAGTGAAGTTTGATGTATTCTCTTACCACAAAAGTTTGAAGTATCTCTTGGATTAGAGAGAGTTAAATATGCAACAAAGGAGATGGATGGATTTTGTAACACTCTGGGTTGGTTAGAAATTAATTAAAGCTTTATTAATAACAGTTTCAATATTCTGATATACGTAGTGATGATGAGGACGGCCAACAAATAAGTAGAAACAAAATTTTTGAGCCCAGGTGTAGAGTAGTTTGGTGTTGTTATAAAATCATTGTTGTCAAAAGAAATTCCAAACTAGGTTGAAGGATTTTCGGATTTCTCCAGGCAGGAATTAGTCACGATTTTCTCAAGTATTTGTAGGTCTCTTTTTAAGCCAAAAATTTTATATAATGAATATAACATCCTAATCTAGTTCCACGAATTTTCTTGAGTTTTTTTTTAGACTTTTACTATGTTAAAAAAATAAAAAATTGAGCCTATGAGGACCTCCTAAATTGCTAGATCTAAATCTATGAATTTTGCTAATTTTGTTACTATATCAAATGATTGAATTTTCCTTTGAAATTTTTAGGGTGTTGATTTAACCATGAATTTTTTTTTTTGATTTTTTGGACTCATTTACTATTGTTAAAAACTAATTAAGGATTCTGGCTTTAACTAGATTAGGTTTTCTCTAATCAACAAATTTGTAAAATCTTGTTAGCATAGCTAAAGAACTTTTTTTTTTGAAATTTTACAGGACCTTGTGGACACATTGAGGTGTCATGGAGAATTTTTGTAGCATTGGAATTGGTTGTTGATATGCAAACTAAATTTTGCTATACAAGTGCAAAATCTGCCAATGTTCTAGAAAGGAACCAAAGTCTTGAATTGATAATATAATAACTTTTGATTCAAGTATGATAAGTAAGAATCCATGCTATATGCTTTAAAGAGTGGTTTATGAGAAATGAATGAGAATCACTTGTGATTGATTGTCTATATGTGATTAATACATGCATTTGGAAAAAAGAAAAGTAACTAATGCATATATGTGATAAAAGAGAATATATGAACTTCAATTGTGCATGTTTTGACATATGAGCAAAACAAAAGGACTTAAGTTGATTAAGCGGAAGGAAAAAAGAGGAACTTCCCTAGAGATATTATGAGTCAGTAGATATATCGGCTAGGAATAGAACTGTGTGAGATTTTGAAAAGGAAAAAAATAAAGTCTAATGATCACATATAGGAATAAGCTCATCAGTCCTAATAGCAGTCTATTTCCTATGTGTGGTGTTAACCACTGGTACCAATTGGTATAAAACTAAGTCTTCTTTATGTTGATGAAAAGAGAAATGCATGAATTGAGTTCCATAGTCAAAAGAGAAAACGATGACTATTATTATTTTCCCATTTAATTTTATATAGAACTTCTTGTATTAATGAAATTACTAGTTATGGTATATTTATATTTGAGGGAGTCCTGAGAATTATATATTATTCTCATCCCTATATTTGTATGCATTTTGTATTGTATTCAGGTTTCACGGATGCCATCTGTGATAGTGTTCCTTGACTCGGGCCACAATGGTAGTGGCATTACGATCCTATCCTGAATTCTTTATTTATCGTAGGCTACTTCAGATCAGTGCTTGTGTGTTCTTCAGCTGGTTCAGTCTTTGATTTTACAACCAATTTTGACCCAACGTTTCCATATGATGGTGTGCCCTCGACCTGGCACACCTTATTGTCTTCATACTCCCATTTGCACCGCAACACTCTTTCAGGAGATGCTCCATCATCATCTTCCTCTTTAGATTTTGATCCATCTCCAGTGTGATGTCCCTATTAGGGTAGGGCCATCATGTTTGATGGCAAATGGCTTTCACTAGGAGAGTAGGAGACATTCGGAACTCTTTTACCTGTATATAGTTATAGCCTAGTTTTACATCCCTGCAAGCCTCCAGATAGTTTTGTTATATGTTTTTGAGTCCTATTTATGTGTGTATGTTATTACCTTAGGATTGCAGGTTAGGCTAGGCGCTTGATGTGTTTTGGACTTAGTTCCTAGATAGTCTTCCTGGTAGACTAACTTAACTTCAGCATAATGTATATGTTGATGACTTGTACATGATGTCTATATATATATATATAAAAGTTTTTGCAACCTATGTATGGTCTGTTCTAATACCGTAGCTTGCAATATATGAGTTGAATTTACTTTCTTTCCACTTTCTCGACTAGTACAAATATTATTGGTAAGTGATACTCTTTTAGTTATTATGTTAGCACTCGAGTAATGCATGGTAGTCAGGAGGATGTTACAGATTTTCTCATTGATTAAAAGTTTGATTTGAACTATCACCTGGGTAAAGCCAACATTATAACCGATGCACTAAGTAGGAAATCTTTAAGTGTGACATGTATAATGACTAAAGAGATGAAACAAGTGGAGAGCTTAAGGGAGCTTAATTTAAGAATGTCTGTAACACCTCAAGGAGTCATGTTAAGTTAGATAAAGGTGACAAGTGCGTTCAAGGAACAAATCTCGGTTGCACAACATAATGACCTATGGTTCCAAGAAACTTTAAAATCAGTCTAGGCAGAGAAATTGATAGGGGTTTAATCAAGACCAACAAGGTATATGAACGTATAAAGACGAGGTATTTGTGCTTGCAAGTGTCAATTTCATAAATGAGATTTTGGAAGAAGCTCATGAGGGAAATTTCACCATACATTCTAGAACTAGTAAGATGTGTACATACCTCAAGAAGATGTTTTGGTGGCCATGGACATTATCAAGACATGATGCCTTATAGGTTCTTGTAGATAAGTTAACTGAATTTGCTCATTTCTGGCCCATCAAAGCCAACCACTCTGGATAAGTTAGCTTATTTGTACATTCAGAAGATAGTGCAACTGCATGGTATTCCTTCTATAATAATCTCTAACAAAGGCCCAAGGTTTACTTCAAGATTTTGAAATTTTTAAAAAAACTTTTGGAACCTTACTCTATTGAGTACCACTTGCCATCCCTAAACTAATAGGCAAAAAATAAGCCATACAAATATTAGAAGATATGTTGAGATCACATGAGTGAATAGGAAAGAAGTTGAAATAAGTTACTACCTTTGATCGAATTGCTTATAATAATAAGCATCACACTAGTATTAGCATGGCCCCGTATGAAGTTTTGCATGAAAGAAAATGCCAATATCCTTTATGGTACGACCAAGGAGAAGCAAGTCAAGTGTTAGAATATGAATTTATAGGTAAAGGGAAACTTAACAATCCAACACTTTCGGTTTAGATCATCAATAGGGAAGTTAAGCGCTTGAGGGAGGCTAGAAAATGAGAAAACACTTAGGAGTTATAGTTAGGCATGAAGAAAAATCACCCATAACTATTCCCAAGTATGAAATTTTGAAGGCAAAATTTCTTTTTAAGGTGGTGGTATTGTAACACCCCAAAGTTAAGTATTTTGATAGACTTATTAATGGGAATTTGAGTATTCTGATAGACTTGGTAACGATGTATATGGCTTAACAGACGAGTAAAAAAAGAATACTAACTTTTTAGGCTCGGAGATGAATAGCAACTCTTGAAATCGGGGCCAGGGCGACTGGGGGCTAGAGGAACTTGGACTCGAGGACTAGGATAGAATATTTAGGCTCGAGGCTTGAGTAGAATATTTAAGTTTCTCAAGTATGGTATTTTATCCATTCGGTGCAATATCAATGTACAATTTTAACATTAAAAAGGCAACTTACTGACTAAGTTTAAGTGAGTTACTTATGTTGAGCTAAGTGAATGACATGGATTAAAACTTGTCAAGTAAGTTTTAATCTTGGCCTTTCATTAATTTTAATTTCACCTGGAGGCCAATATCTATCCGTTCTAGAATTTCGATTCGTAGTTTCTTGCACCGCATGAAGCTTAGAGAGCAAGCTTCTTGGAAAATGTATCGTAAGGAGAATGACCACATCTCCTATCTTTAACAAGATCAAATAACAACCACATGAAAATCCTATTTTAATTTCTATTTCAAAATTAGATTTTTGTGATGAAATTAACACACACCTTTATATTAACTCCACCATTCACATTTTTTTTTCACTTTTTCTTAGTTAAGCCTATTATTCTTGGTTTTATTGCATGTTTATACAAACATATTGATGTGTTTTCATGAGTGGAGTGATTAGAGGCATTTATGCCACTTATCTTGCTACCAAATTTTAACATTTTGCATAAGTTTTACTGAGTTATTAATGTAATTAATTAGGATTTTGATTTATTCCTCATTATGTAATTTTGGAAGAATTATTCGCTTTTGCACTGATTTTGAAATAATTTGTAATTACACCTTATTATGTTTGGCTTGTCTCCTTGAGTATAGTTTTATGCAGGAGCTTTGGATCAAGTGTAAAGTGTCAAGAACAAGGCTGGAAGCTCTGGAAGAAGCTTGCAACAAAAAGGAAGAAAAAGCATGGAAGCTCACTTTCGTGTGAGCACTACACTCATTTAGCCTTACAATGCTCGGCAGAGTGACAACCATTAATTTTTTGGTCTCATTGTTCTGGTGAGCACTACAACGCTCATTTAGCATTACAGTGCTCTGCGATAGGAGACTTATAGCTCATTAATATGTTTTTGGGCCTACTTTGGCCCATTTTAGATAGCAATACATGTAGGACTGACACAGACTTTTACCTAATCTTTTGACACATTTTGGGTTGTAACTTTTAATTGCTATTATTCTCTCTCTCTATCTTCTCTCTACATCTTCTTCTTTATTCTTCTCTCTTAGGGATTCCATTAGTGAAGGTGTTTTGTCTTGGAGATTGTGGCAAGGATCATTATTATTATTTTCAAGTTTTCTTTTATCTTCATTGTTGTAATCTTCAAGAGATGGAGGGGTAGATTTCTTTACTAGTATAATGGTTTCTGGATAGATTGGGATGATATTTGAGACCCTTTTTGATATTAAATGCATTGGTTTTCTTAATGTTCTATAGTTTCTATTTCTATAATTATTGTGGTGATTGCTATAATCTTTATTGGGATAACTAAATTGGTGATCGTCATTTAGGGAAACCCTTTGGGCATAAATTGATAGATCTATTGGTTTATGTTTGAGGGAGAATATTAGAATTAACTTTTCATCGCAGTTAGGCTATAGCAATTGGTTCATTGAATCAATGTAATTTTTAATTAAATTGAGATCTCATTTATTAGTTATTTGCATTGGTCAAATTCTAGAGGTCGATTGATTAATAGTAGAATTGCCGTAATTTATTACCAATAGCTACCAATGGGTTTAATATTTGGTCAATGATAATTAATTTCCAATCCTAAATTTTACACTAGTGTCTTCTTCACTTTTGCTATTATCTTTTAATTTCAATTGCTATTATTTCATTCTTCAAAATCCCAATTTCCCACCTAAGTATTGAAGCCTCCTTGAGAGATGACCTAGGTTATGCCTTTTACTACATTTTTTGTGCAACTTAGCATTAAAATAAATTTCTAATTTGAGAAGGTAGGCGAGGCCTCCATCCAAATTTTGGCACTGTTGGAAGGAATTGAAACTTAGTTGTTTTATTTTTTTCTTTTAATTCCTGTTTTTATTTTATTTTATCTTTATTTATTTATTTATCACTTTTATTTTCTCCTATTTTATTTTGTAAAAAAAATGAAAAAAAAATCCCTTCCCTTGTATGAGGCATTCCCTACTGTTGAAAATTTAATACCTTTTGATTATGAAATTGAGAAAACATTAAGACAAATCAGATAGGCAAAACATTAGCAAGTGGAATCATTTGAACATTCTGATCCTTTATTTAGTGTTTCAGGAAATATAGGTGACATTGGACATAGGAACATGACACTAAGGAGCTCACTTGATCCTGACTTCACCCTGTAGCCCTTGGCCATTACTTACCCCAGGCTTAACAATGATTTTGAGCTTAAGAGGTATATGGTCATGCTTGCCTAAGTTCTATGGGCTGTCTAAGAGGACCCCAACCAGCATTAAAAAAGCCACATATGGTGTGTTCTAGCATAAGACCCAATGGGGTTGATAAACACTCTTCTTGTGAATATTTTACCTTTTACACGGTACTTTTGCATTCTTTTTAGTTTAATTTTCATAAGTTTTGTTAGTTTTTAATTTTTCCCTCCCTGCACTCAATTTTGCTTTGTAACTTTCATTCAATGACTCCTGCACAATTTTGATTTCTATCTCTCATGATATCTCTTTGTCCTCCAGAGTGGGTCAGTCATCTAGAGAGTCTTCCTTGAGAGTGCATCGTGGAGTGGAGCTTGGAGCAAGTGGAAGAGAGAGATAAGGCTGGATGGAAGAATTCTACCCGGCAGCCTCGTTCGCGAACATTAGTCGCTATATAGAAGACAAGGCCAAGGCAGAAATGAAGACAGACTCATAGCAAGCATGAGAAGTGGCGCCGGTAGGAATTTTCAAGTCCGTTCACTACAACAAACATCAGTCACTACAGCAAACATTGCGGGACCGAACTTGAAAGTTTAATTTTGTAATTTTGACCCACTTAGGCCCTTTTCTAACAAATTTGATAATGATGTAAGGCTCTGAACACGAAACTCGAGGATTCTTTTCCAAATTAGGAAAGAGACCTAGGTTTAGAGCTTTCCCTTCTCTTCTCCCTCATCATCTTCTTCTTCATCAAGAACACTTGATACTCATAGTTAGAGCTACTTTATGCAGCTTTCCATTTCTGGTTTCCTTAACTCTCTTCATTTTTGGTTGTAACCTCCTTCATGGAGGAGTAGTGCTCTTACTAGCTTAAGGGATTCAAGAGCTAGGGTTGTGTTTTTAAGCATTTTTGATTTTGGTGGAAGAGCTTGGTATTGTTCCCTTTCGCTTTGTGTTTCCCTCTCTTTTCATGTTCATGATTCATATGCATGTTGAGTTAGGTGCTGTTTTATGTATGTGACCATAAATTGTAAGCATACTTGATTTAGCTTGTTGATTGAATGCATGCTAATTGATTGATTAGTGAGTATTTAGTTAACCAAGAGAATAGAGATAATTCTTGATCAAGGATTGGACTATGGCAATTGGTATTTTAATTGTTATGGCTGCAATCATTTAAGTGCATGTGCTTTGTGTTACCTTCTAGTTGATTAACTTTAAGGAGAATTGCTAGCTAATTGTGTGATTGCATGATTAGTACATGGTCCTTCACCAAACGTTTGATATTTTGTTAGTTGATGATTAACACTCCCTAGCTTAAGAATCCCTAGGCTAGTTTCCTCACATAGTTGTTAATTTTAGTTGCTTGTTATTACGATTTTGATTTTCATGCAACAAAACCCCCTTTACTCCAGCTAATTAGTTCAACTTCCTTGTATGACGACCTGAGTTGCATTCCACTATCTAGGTGCTTTGTGCAATCTGGTTTGGGAATCCAATTTCTTTTTTAAACTTGGTGTTGACAACGGCTAGCTACTAAGTTTTTGGCACCATTGCCGGGAAAGTTGCGCTAATTAGTTGTGTTCATCCTGTGAATTTGTGAATAATTATTTTCTTGTTTTCTTTTATTTCTTTCATTTTTAGAAAAAAAATCCAAAATAGTAGTTAGTTTCATTTTCATTATTTTAGTTCTCTTTATGTTGGTTCTCATGCATGACTCGATTCAGAGCCGATCCTTAGTTAGCCGTTTTGATCTTGAGATAGAAAGGACCATAATGCAATTGAGATAGACTTGGAGATAGTTATTCACCCTTTAGAACCATTTGAAGTTTTTCCCTTAAATTCTAATTTTGAAGTAGAAACTATTTATAGCTCTCTTGAACTTTCTGATTCTTCTAGTGTTTCAGGAGCTCAGACTACATGGGTGACCAAGGGAGAACTCTCAAGGAGCTTGCAGCTCCTAACATGTTTCAGCAACCTTTGGGAATTATCTATCCTAAGTTAGAGGTGGACTTTGAGCTCAAATATGGGCTCATACATCTACTTCCAAAGTTTCATGGCCATGCGGATGAAGATCTGCATAAGCACCTAATAGAATTTCATTTAGTTTGTTCAAACATGAGGCCACTTGGGGTGGATGAGGACTAGGTGAAGCTAGGCATTCCCTTTCTCTCTTGAGGGAAATGCCAAGGATTGGCTCTTCTACCTTCCACATGGAGCAACAAACAATTGGGCTGGGTTGGGAAGACTTTTTCTAGAGAAATACTTTCCAACATCTCGAGCCACTGCCATAAGGAAGGACATCTATGGGATAAGGCAACTGCAAGGGGAGACACTTTATGAGTATTGAGAGTGATTCAAGAGATTATGTGCTAGCTGCCCTTATCACCAGATCCCTGGGCTGCTTATCCAGTACTTCTATGAAGGCTTGATGCCTATGGATCGAAGTATGATTAACGCAGCTAGTGTAGGTGCTCTAGTTGATAAGACTCTAATTGTAGCAAGGGTAATTGAGAACATGGTAGAGAATTCAGCAGTTCAAGTCTAGAGCCATCTTAAGTACTAGGAGTATGCATGGAGTAGCCCAATCAGATTTTCCAGCTTTACAACAAACTCTTGAAGAGATTTCGTGTTCATAAAGCAGCTAACTTTGGGTCAAGTACAAATCTTGGTTCACCTTACACCAACCATGGCATGTGGCATTTGTTCTTACCACATTCATACTCCTAATGCCTGCCCTCAATTGATAGAGGATTCAACCAATGTTTCTGCTACAAATGTTTTTATTGGAAAACCCTAGAACCAGCAGCAATATAATCCTTATAGCAACACATACAACCCAAGATGGAGAGATCACCCAAATATGAGGTGGAGGAATTAATCAAATCAACAGTTTCAAAATCACCCATTTTAGGCAGCGAAACCGCCACCCTATCAAAGACCACATCCAGGCAACGCTTCCACCAGATTCCTGCATTACCACCTCCAAGCTTCAGCTTCAAATCAACCAACCATGCAAGAGATGATGGAGTTATTATTGGAGATGCGACTGAGATAAATCAATTAAAAAGCTCTTCTTCCAGGGTCAGCTTACCTCCTCATAGATTCTATCCCAGACTATCCCAAATCCTAAGGGGAATGCAGTTCTCTTACCTTAAGGTCTGGGATAGTTTTTCCTGGAGTTAAGAGTCCGCATGAGGAGGAGAATTATGAGGAGTTAGAGGGAGTGGTTCAAGAGGAGGTACCCATCACTAATGAGAAGAAGCAACCAATGGTCACTCCACCTGAAGAGAAAACCCCTATCTTATTGCCTTTTCCTTAGAAGGCCACATCATCAAAGAGGCCAACTGAAGTTGAGCTAGACAACGATTTGTTGGAGACATTCAAGAAGGTTGAGGTGAACATACCTCTCTTAGATACAATTAAGTAAATTCCAAAATATGCCAAGTTTCTGAAGGAATTGTGCACCAACAAGAGAAGACTTAAGGGCAATGAGAAGGTGAGTTTGGGAGTGCATGTGTCCTCCATTATCAATCCTATCCTCCAATAGAAATGCAAAGACCTGGGTACATTTACCATTCCCTGCACTATTTGGAACATGAACTTTAGGGAAACTCTAGCCGATCTTAGAGTGGGAATTAATGTCATGCCTCTCTCGTTTATCGTGCTTTTCAAGTGGGAGAGTTAAAGACAACTTGGGTGATCTTGCAATTTGCAAAGAAGCATTCAAGCCAGTTGGACTCCTTGAGGATGTCCTTATAAGGGTAAATGATCTTATTTTCCTACTGATTTCTATGTTTTGGAGATGGCCAACAATGAGGAAGTGCACTAACATACATTGATCCTAGGAAGGCCATTTTTGAAACTGCAAAGGCCAAGGTTGATGTGTATGTTGGCACACTTTCCTTAGAATGTGGTGATTTGAGGGCATAATTTAACTTGCATGATGCCATGAGATTTGCCAGAAAACCATTCCGCTTTCACAATTGATTTGATTGATTCATTTATAGAAAATGCATATGGTGATCTAGTGGGAAACCCTCTTAGAATATTGGAGTTTGAGAATGATTTTCTGCCCTAATTGTGATGGAATATCAAGCTTGTGTAAAGAGTATGCTGAAATTGATGCTTCCTTAGTTGAAAATGCTATTGATAGCACTATTGAACCATTATGTGAGAAGCACAATGTTAGCATACCTCTCACAAGTTCTGAGATTTTGCAGAAGTCAGAACCTGATCCAGACTCACTACGGCAAAAATTTGTCACTCAGCAGCAATTCAATAGTCTCACTGCAGCGAACATTAGTCGCTGGTGAGTGACTTTGAACAAAACCCTATAGAACTACACAACTGGGAACTTTCAGAGTCTAGGAATTCCTGGCTCTATTTTTAGCCTTGAAAATCAACGTTTTCCTCTTAGTTCCTGTCTTGCTAATAAATTCCACTTTTCTACTACTCTTTCTGTTTATTGGGTATGATGATGCGTTTGTTTCAAGTTTATATGAAGTTTCAGGTGCAACCACTTCACCATCAGAACCATCATCCACCCTTAAGCTGAAGCCCCCCCGACCACTTGAAATATGCATATTTGGGGGAGGGTGAAATTTCCTGTGATCATTGCCAATGATCTTAAAAAGGACCAAGAAGAAAAGTTGCTTGGAGTTCTTAAGAGCAATAAAAGAGCCATAGGTTAGCCTTTAGCTGACATTCCTGGTATTAACCCCTCTACATGTGTTCACTATTTTCTTTGAGGAGGATGCTAAACCCATGAGACAACCTCAACAAAGCTTAAATCCTCTAATCTTGCATGTTGTAAAAAAGGAGGCCACAAAATTGTTGGCTGCGGGTATTATATACCTAATCTCTGATAGTCAATGGGTTAGCCCTCCAAGTTGTCCCTAAGAAGTTCAGCATCACAGTGTTGAAGAATGACTAGAATGAATTGGCACCTAAAAGGGTTCAAAACAGTTGGCAAGTGTGCATTGATTACAAGAGACTGAACCAAGCCACAAGAAAGGATCACTTTCCACTTCCATTCATTGATCAGATGCTGGAACACTTCATAGGCCAATCTCATTATTGATTTCTGGATGGTTCTCAGGGTATTTCAGATCCACATTGCTCCTAAAGACCAAAAGAAAACTACATTCACCTTCCCTTCGGTACCTTCACTCCAGACACATGCTATTCGGGTTGTGCAATGCTCCAGGTACTTTTCAATAGTGTATGGTAAGTATCTTTTCTAATTTCTTAGAAAATTGCATGGAGGTCTTCATGGAAGATTTCACTATCTTTGGTACATCATTTGACACATGTTTAGATAGCCTAACCAAGGTTTTGAAATGATGTGTTGAAACTCGCCTTGTACTCAATTTTGAAAAATGTTATTTCATGGTTCAACAAGGCATAGTTTTAGGACATATCGTTTCATCTGAAAGAATTTTTGTGGATAAGGCTAAGATTGATGTTATTTCCTCTCAACCTTACCCCGCATGTGTGTAGATTGTTCGCTCTTTCTTACTCATGCTGGTTTTTATAGGAGATTCAAAAAAGATTTCATAAGCTGGATGTCCCTCTCAATCACCATTTTACCCCTGGTTAAGCGCATTTGGACCTAATAGCACAATTAACAAAACCTAAGCAATATTAGGTTCTAATTAAAGATTAGTAAATTCTAATTACTAATCTAGAGTCAAAATAATTTATTAAGATTAATTAGAACTTAAGATTGCTTAGATACACCTTAATCTTTGTCTTAAAAATCAAGATGTCATGTCATGGAATCTTGAATAGTATTTTCTCTCTCCAATTACTTAAATCAAGGAATTATGTTTGTGAATGATTTTTATATAAAATGAGTTTTATTTCACTAATGAAGCAAGACCAACTCCTTACTCATGTCTTGATATCCTTAATTATCCATTACCTTACCTAAACACTTACTTACAAACTTCTAGATCAAAAGCCTAATCAAAGATACACCTAAACACACCTCTAAACCACAATAGAATGAAACATTTTCCTCCCCTTGGCTGAATGGCCAAAGCCACTCCCCATTATTCATCACATGTTGATTTATTTTTTCACACAAAGAAACATGCTTTAGGCCATGCTTCATCATACTTTGAGCCATACCTTGGACCATGCTTCAACCCATACCTAGCCTTACCCTTGAATGACACTTAGAAGAGATAATTTTCTCTCCCCATGGCTGCAAAGAAGCCGCTGCCTTCTCCCCCATTTTCACCCACACAATTTCATTTTTCAACCCATAATATATATATAGCAATGTGTAAAGAAATCTCACACTTTTACCATTAGCTTTTTTGTTAATTTTATGACCAAAAAAGCTCTCTAGTTTTCTCTAAACTTCAAGTCTTTCCACCACCACTCTCAACCCTCCCTCAACTCACAAACACATAGCCATTCCCTTACAAGATCAAAGCTTTCTCTCTTCAAGCAAGGAACACAACTTGGTAGGGAATTGCTTTGAGTTTTCTTTCTCTATTCTTCCTCTTATGTTTTTGAATTTGATGATGTGTGAAATGGATGAGTTTTTAGTTGAAGATGTAGTTGAGTTGTTTCTCTTCTTGTTCTTTTTCTTTTTCAGCTTTGATCTTTTATTTTCTTTCTCCCTCTTTGGTTTGTTGTTGGATGATTGAGAAACCATAGCTTGATGTTGAAAGATCTTTGTATTGGAAGACCACCATCTCTAGACCTCTAGAGCTTAAGGTTTGCTTTATCTTTGGTTTTAAAAGAATGATGAAAATAAAAAGGTTTTTGGTTGTCTTTGTTGGTTTTTGCTTGAGTTTGATGATGAGGCTAGATAAATGAGGTTCATAGGACCATGGTGTCAAGAGGCTCTAAAACTCATTTCCATTTGGTTAAGATAGATTGGGGTTGAAAGTTTATCCTTTAAAGTCTTGAAGTGAGCTCTAGCAAGATAAAGAAACAGACTTGCATTCATATTTATATTTCCTTACTTAGCATATTTACTTTTCAAGTTATCACTTAATAATTAATGTCAAAGCCTACCTTTCTCAGCCTTAAAGTTGAGATGTGATTTAAAGTAAATACTCTAAGAGGCCTAGAGCACTAAAATAAAGAAATGGACTTGCATTCATATTTATATTTCCTTACCTAGCATATTTACTTTTCAAGTTATCACTTAATAATTAATCTCAAAGCCTACCTATCTCAGCCTTAAAGTTGAGATGTGATTTAGAGTAAATACTCTAAGAGGCCTAGAGTACTAAAATAAAGAAATGGACTTGCATTCATATTTATATTTCCTTGTCTAGCATATTTAAGTTTCAAGTCATCACCTAATAATGATAAAGATCTAAAATGAAGCTTGCATAACATGTCTATCTTTATGTCATCACTTAAACTCCTAGAGCTCAAAAGACTTACCCTGGTATCCTCAAATGGGAATTTTTAACCATGACTAGTGGATGTGCCTGAGTCATGATATAATGTTGGTCTTGATTTGTAAAAATGTGAAGATGTTTTCAAAGGAATGTTAGAAAGACGTTTTAAATGGTCTCAAGGTGTTAAAGTAGCTTAGAATATGTTAAAAATCATGTTTTCTCAAATTAGGAGGTTTTGGTAATCGATTACCAGCTTATGTAATCGATTACCAGAATGGTTATTTGAAGGATTTTAGGTTCTAGTAATCAATTACCAGATAATGTTATGATTACCAAGGCTTCCTCATGCCAAGAACCAGTTTTAACTCCTGTAATCGATTGCCAATTCATGTAATCGATTACCATGATTCTTCATTTTTCGAAAATAGTTTTTAGCCTTAGTAATCGATTACCATCCTATGTAATCGATTACCTAGGTGTTCCTTGTACCCAGGATAAAATTTAGGTTCTGGTAATTGATTACCAGGCCATCTTTTTGAGTCCGGAACAAGTTTTGATTCTAGTAATCAATTACTATCATATGTAATCAATTACCAATACCCCAAAAGTACAAAAATATGTGCTTTAAGTATGATAGAATGACTTTATATGTTGATGATTTGAGACGATGAATTCATGTGATATTTGATGCTATGTGAGTACTTGATCTCTAAAGATAGAATCCATCATTTGCATGTTACAGCTTCTTTTGGAAACACTTATGCTAGAAATATATGGAAAGCTATGATATTTATACATTATGTATTGCATCTTGATATAACATGCTAAGACTTAAGGTGACTTAAAACATGAGAAAATGATCCTTTGGACTCATCAAACTATAGGTGATGAAAAGGTGATTCAAAAAAGGAAATGACCCTATAGACTCCAGAACTAAAGGTTATGAAAGGCGATCCTTAAATGCCCCTAACTCATACTCTTGAAGTTGGGAATTCAACTTATCAAAAGGGATAAGGTTACACTAGTGACAACTAGTGAGGTATGAGCTCATAACCTAGAACTCTCAAAAGGGAGAGTATTAGGGTGGCCCCAAGGAAAAAGAAAATGAGAAGATTAAGTCACCTAAAATAAGTTATGATGAGATGTGTTGCCATGATTATGTGTTTTAACTTATTTCTTGATTATAGAATGAACATGCATTTCATGATGAAGTATGATGCATTCATGACCAAGACGCATATTAAAAGGAAGGGCCTCGGTAAAAATTACACCTTAGAACTTTAAAATTAAACCTTATGCATGTTCACTTTCTTTAGAAAACTCGAGGTTTCCTGGAGACGTAGACGATGACACTATGATAGGAGATTTCCTCCTGAGTTTCTTTATTAAGATTCTCACTCCCTCTATCTTTCTTTCTTTCCATCACGTCTTTAGAGGACCATGGCCACATTCGTGATCTTCATTGATACGCTAGTTTGGGAGGTGCACTATGATCCAGACCACCGCTCCTATCATTTCATGGGTCATTTTACGATACGCATTTTTGCATATACGGGACGCCCTTTCGCTTCTCAGTTCCAGCTTCCAGGTTTACCCCTACTTCCCCTATGGTGACGATTTGATTTCCGAGCATACTCATCGTGCATGCCCTTTGACTTCGGTGGTGCGTGACTACCCCGAGTATGTTCCCCGTTCGAGGCGTTCGAGACCGACCATCTGAGGACTCCCCTACTCATATCTACTTGGAGGGATCTCCCCCGGCCCCCATGGACACCAGGAGGGCAGTGAGGTGAGTGACACGCGGAGGCTAGTACGACGTTCGAAGATGCGTCCGCGCCGAGGAGATCATGTTCGTCCCCCTTTCCGCCCATACGCCCGAGGAGCTTGTCCAGTTCATTGGGTATATACCACCCTGGAGGAGGACCAGCTCTGCCAGTAGATCGTGATGGAGGACCCCTCCTGAGTGCCGAGTTGTCACAAGGATTCCCTTTTTGCTACATCTTTTAATAGTGATGACTTTTGGTAGAGCACTCTTAGGCTAAGGGAGGGAAAATGGTAGCTGGTATCTAGTATTTTTGACATTCTATGTATTTACTGTATTTGATGTATTTCTTTCCATTAGTTATGTATCGGAAGCTTAACCCACTATGGGTGTGACTTCTTCCGTTTAATTTCTGTGTATCAAGAACTATGTTATTTCATGCTATGTAATATAAAGCTTCTTATATGATCATGAATGTTGTGTAAGTGCATTTTTCTCTGTTTACTATGATGGCTCTTAGCATTCGGTTTAGGTGGCACGTGCGCATATGGCTCACGTTTTGTTTTTATTTCAAAAAGAAAAATTTTACCGATATTTTTCGCTAAGTATTTTGATAAAATGAATTTAAAAGAATAGATTAAAGAGTAATAACTAATAATTAATCAAAATATGTCCTAGGCGTGTTAGGTTAAATATTAGGGTGTTACATGTTTACCAGATGCCCTATTGGCATATGGACCACTTATAAGACACCTATTAGGATGAGCCCCTTTAGGATTGTTTTTGGAAAGGCATTTCACTCGCCTTAGAGCTTGAACATAAAGCTTACTAGTCAGTGAAACAATGCAATATGGACTTGACAGAAGTCGACCAAGAAAGGAAGCTCTAATTGCAAGAACTTGAGGAATTGAGGATGGAAGCCTACAAGAGCTCAAGGATCTATAAAGAAAAGACCAAGGCTTTCCATGACAAGAATATCTTAAGGAAGGAATTCAAAATAGGCCAATTGGTGCTACTTTACTCCCGCTTACACTTGATGCCAGGCAAATTGCATTCCATATAGGATGGACCTTTCCGTGTGACTCGTATCCACTCTTTTGGTACTATGGAGTTGGAGGACCCAGGGTCAAAAGCAAGATTTTTGGTTAATGATCATCGTTTGAAGATCTATCATGAAGGGTCAATGGCACACGAGTTAAATCAGATGTAGTGTTGATCGAACCCATTTACACCCTTTGAGGGTTCTAAACGTCTAACTTAGAGACGTTAAACCAAAGTGCTTAGTGGGAGACAACCCACTATTCCTCGTCCCATTTCTTCTTCTCCTTGATTTGATTTTATTTTATGGTTTCTGATTTTTATTGGACTTTATTTCATGTTATTTTTTATCAAATAAGGGTAATCAGCACTTTTGGAGTGCCTGAACACTGTAAGGCTCGCTCAGCGAGAATTTCTTGCTCCAATGAGAAGTCTCCTATTGAAGAGGTTCACTGAGCGAACCTTACCCCAAAAAAAAATTAAATTAAAAATAAAAAAAATTCAACAAATCAAAATTAAAATCAATTTTTGGGGGGAGTGTGTTAGTGAAATGTTGTTTCACTTTGCTTAGGTCACTGTAGTGAACTAAAGTCAATGTAGCGAGTGTGGGCTGACCCAACATGCTCATTTAGGAACGAATACCCCATTCCATTTCATTCTTCTTTTCCCTCATTCTGAAACCCCACTCACTGTCAAAAACTCACCACCCTTACTCTACATGCACACTGCCACACACACATTGATTTCCCCTACTACTTCGCATTGCACCACATTCATCAGGTATGCTCTCCGTTGCCTTTATTATTTATTTTTTTCTAGTTGCTTTAGTTTTGCTTCCTTTGTGTTCCTTACTTTCTTACTCTGTTATTTAGGTTAGTTTAGGGTTGTTAGTTTTCTTTGTTTGTTTTGATTGACATGATGAGTGTGTTGTTAATCTTCGTTTAGTTCATCCTTAGGTTTTGCTAATTAGGAGTAATTTCTGATGGTTTATGATCCTCTAATCATTACTATCATCACTCAGTAGCAAATCATTCTCCTTACAGAGAGGCTATTTCATCCTGATTCGCTACAATGAAGCCAAGTTACCTAGTGAGCCTGCATCACACTAAGTCACTCAGCAAGTGAACACTCAGCGAACTCTCAGCCTCCCTGCTACTCCTGCCTTCTATTTTATCCGTTTATCTTTTTCCTTATTGTTTTCTTTGGTTCTCATGTTTTTCTTTCTTATTCTTTTTCTTTTCAGGTCCATGGCTCCAAAGGCAATAGAAGCGCGCACACCCTGCTCCTAACTCGCCCGAATGGAGAGGTGGCTGCTGACCCCCTTGTAATTCCATTTAGATTTGAGAATATCACGCGAAGCGAGCTTTCAAAAGGGCCATGCACAAAGACCTTGCCTCTTCGAAAACTAGATTTTATAGGAGGATCCACTTGATAACAAGCTATAAGGGATCCTGGACGACATAGAAGCGTGGGGGTGGACCTTCATTTTGAATGCGACATGCCTTCAACCAACCTCTCCTAGGTTCGTGAGTTTTATGGAACCTATGGGATAGAGGCGGCAACCACTGTTTACTTCCGAGGACGGAAGGTTCCCCCTGATAGCATCCGCACGATCTTAGCCTTACTGAGGACCCTAAAGAGGGAGAACATGATGACTACCAGTTATATCTGGACAAGATCCATATCCTGGACCTTGAGAATCAAGCAAGCTTATTCACCCAGGGAGCCAGTGAGTGTTCAATCAATACAATCAGCCTAACTTGCTCCGTGGTGCTCATTTGACACTAGAAGCCAGAGCATGGATATGGATTCTTTTTCTCCTACATTACCCCTTGCTCTCATGTATTTAATCTTAGCTTGGACAGCTCCTCATGCTCTATTGCCTGGTGGAAGGCAAGAGGATTGACCTTCCCTCTAGGATTTTGGCCCATATGCGAGATGTCCTTTCTCTCCTGTTAGAGTGGGGTTGCCATACCCGCTCTCATCACCATGATGGCCATTGCCTGTGGGGTCTCGCAGCTCCTTGACGACCTCCTACGGACCACATTCCCTTCGGTTATTGTTGCCGGTCTCTTACCCAAGGATGCTGCATCCAAGAAGAAGGCTAGTGGGGCTCCTCCAACGGATAACCCTATGGATCACTATTAGCTGGCATGGAAGAGGTGAAGGTCTAGATGAGAGAGCTAGAGGGCTGAAAGAGCCTCAGCCAGCACATTATAGAGGTGTTTGCTGCCTCTTGAGGATGATCAGAAGGATAGCTAGGCTGGAGGAGTAGCTAGCTAACAAATAGGAGGAGGGCTTAGACTTAGAGGATCCAGATAGAGGAGTCCAAGGAGGAGGCCTTAGATGATTTAGTCGAGCGTATGCTTCTTTTCCCCTTCGTACTTTGGTTGTCACACTTTTTGTATAGCATGAGGATAGTGCTTTCTATAAGTATGGGGGGTTGATTTACTTTGGCAAGACCTTTCATTTCCTTTCTTCGTACCTTTTATGCTTTCATTTTATTTTCTCTCACTTACATTTCCTGCTTTAGAACTTTTTATGGTTTCATGGTGTCTTTTGCATTTATCTTTTGTTTTCGTGTTTAATTTGAATTTTTATGTTTTGTTTACTTTCTAACGACCCGGTTTTTAGTATTATTGTGATAAAATAATTAATTGTGAATAATCTATAGGGATTTTGAAAATTCTAAGAGACAGTTATGATTAGAATAATATAAGGAGTTTGTAAAAAAAAAAAGAAAATTAATTTAATATTATTAAAAATTAATATAATAATATTTTAATCGAAGATATAGAATCAAACATATAATTGGTATAAGGACATTGGAAAAAATAATGATAAAGTTAAATAAATATTTTTAACCCAGTAAAATTATTTAGGTATCGCTGGGTACCAAAATAGTAATAATTGGTACACCAAAGTGGTAATAACTGGTACACCAAAACACTTAGTTTGGTAAAAATAATTTATATTATCAAATCCCAAATAATTTTTACTTAGGACGATCAAATAAATATAGACATTTCTAATACAAAAACAAGGAAATCGATCCAAGAATAGGCATACTTATGACTTGGTCCCCAAGTAAATTTTTATATAAAGGAAAAATAGCATTTCTTTCTCGGTTTGGCGGAAGGCTTCATGTTCTTCACCTTGCTTTCTTTCTTCCTCCATGTTCTTCATGTTTTTCTTCTTGACACCATGAAACTTTCAAGTTCTTGAAGGTTTTGCTTAGGAAAACACTTAAACCAGTTCAAGAACAAATCCTCTACATCAAACTCAATTCAAAACCTTATTTTTCCCTTCAAATCTGTCCATCCAGTAGCTAATACATGGGCTGGAAAATGGGTTTGAGGCTTGGATTAAAGGAGAAAAAGCTAGAGAAATTTTACCCAAAAAGCTTGGAAGAAAGGTAGGAAACATTCTAGTTTATTGCCTTGTGATTGTTTGGCTATTTTGCTAATATAAACTCTTGATATGTGCTTGAAATTTATGTTGTGAAATCTGAAAGTATTTCAAGATACTTATGTATGAATTTGGTAGATGTAAAAGGGAGCTATGCTTGAAAGCTTTATGAATTGAGTAATTGATGTAAGGGATTTAACTATGTAAATGAAGATATTTTTTATTCCTTAAAGAGAATGAGAAACCTGGAAATTTTACAAGAATATAACCAGAAATGTTTTCTAAAAATCTGCAAGTTTGGTATTTTGAGGTATGATGCTAAAGTTTCATGAAAATGATGAGATTTTGATCCATAGAAGAAAAACTCTGAAATCTAAGAAATATACTTGGTTTAATTTTCTGAGAGATTTAAGCACTATAATGTAAAAAAGTTCTATAAGTTTCTCCTAAAGAAATCTCATAAAAGATTAGCATTTGAGAAAATCTCATCAGAACTCCAGATTTTATAGAAAGCTCATTACAGGTTAATAGACTTAGTAAAAACCTCGTAACAGTCTAATATATTTTATGGAAAATCTCATAAATTTTGAACCGTTTCTTTTAAGAAAAATCTCATAAAAAGTTCAATAGATTTTACCGATAAATCTCATAAGAATCCAAGAAGATTTTGAACAGAAAATCTCATAAGAATTCAAAAGATCTAAAGGGAATATCTCATAAGAATTCAAGAGTTTTTAAAGAGAGAAGTCTCATAGTAATTAGG
Source organism: Dalbergia oliveri (assembly GCA_030441495.1). Lineage (NCBI taxonomy): Eukaryota > Viridiplantae > Streptophyta > Magnoliopsida > Fabales > Fabaceae > Dalbergia > Dalbergia oliveri. The sequence goes on along the minus strand of JAMLFY010000012.1, from coordinate 27,100,492 downwards.
AGACTTACAGAAAATCTCATAAGAGTTCAAGAACATCTCAGAACGAAGTATGAGATATAGAATTGTTAAGAAGATATTTTTACTTTATAATTAAGAAATTTTCCTAACTACATGATAGAGTTTCATACGAAGAAAGAAAATGAAGATATACGCCTTATGTAATATTAATTGCTTAATGGTAAGCTCATGGATTCACGGATAGTAGTAGACGGTGTTACATCATTTGAGAAAAAGATGTATTGAGAAGGAATAGCGAGGCTATTCAGATGAGATGTAGTAGACGTACTCCATCTAGTGAACTATATCAGGTTGTAACGTGATGGCGTTACATCATTGACAGTACGATCCACAAAGAAGTATATTAGAAAAGTCCTATGAGTTCTACCATAATGTTTAAAGTATCTAACCAAGTTAAGTCACAGAAACTAATGATACTAACTACATATCAATTGCTTGGTTATAAGCTCATGGATTCACAGAGTGATCTATATCAGGTTGTAGTATGAGGTCCTGCAACAAGTGAACTATATCAGAATGTAACACGAGATGGTACACAATTAGAAATACATCAGATGAGAAGTATATCAGGAATCCTATGAGCTCTATTCTCAAGCTTAAAGTTCAGAATAAGATTGTACCCAAGAAGTAATGAAACCAACCAAATAATTATTTTGTAAATAACCAAATCCTGAGCAATTATCTTACAAATCCTATGACCTTTATATTCTCAAGCATAAGTGTACTCATAATACTAGTTAATAAGTAAGTGGATAAGCAAGCTTGATATTTTAAAAGAAATTGAAGATACTTTAATTATTTTAATGTTATGTCAAATATCACTGTGTAGTAGACTAGTATTTTTCCTCCTGGGAATCTTTGATTCTCATTCTTGCTATTGTTATATTTTTACATAGATGGCTATGATGATGATTATTTCGTGGAAATTCTCAACTGGTACTAGCATCATGGTCAGAGTTTCTAATGAACCGATGATAGAGATTTAGTCAGTTTATTTTATTTCCCTTTTAGTGAATGTTGAGTAGTACCTTACCTAGACTAGAGGGTTCCTGCATGAACCAGGGTAATGGTTTTGAAGAGTCAAATATGTTGTTGCTTTGTCATCGGATAATACAATTATGTATTTTTATATATTATTTATGTTCAAATTTAACGACTCAAAGGGAGAGCATTTTATGTTTGTCTGGAAAAGCAGGCTCATATTTAATTATATATACTCCATCAAAGATCAAGTAAAGAAAACAAGTAACTGCTCATTATAAGGTTATGACTTAAGCATAGCCTTATGGTGTGAAGGGTGTTATACTTTCTCTTAATCTTTGTTAGGTATATAAAAATAAATAAATAAATAAAGGGAATTTGGCTAGTTAATGATTCATTTTGGTCACACACACCTTTTGATTCATACTTAGCACCTGTTTAGAATGTGAGGCATCAATTTCCATTTTGACCAATGAGCATGAGATTAATCTTGATGTTGAATGATTGATTGGAGTAGCTTGTGAGCTTTCGAGCCTAATTGGTGGTTGCATAATCTTGATCACTCTCATTCCCTTTCTGGTGTGCACACTAGCATTGCTTGTCATTCTAGAACTTGCCTGATTCTTTTTCAAAGCTTTTTCAACGCATTTCATGGCATGTGTGTGATTGAGACATTTTCTTGGTTTTTCTTTAACCACTTGGCCTTCAAAGCCTACCCTTTGAATGAACCCTTGCATACCCTTTTTGAGCCTTAACACCCTCTCTTTGTCTTAACCAACTCATCATTCCCATAAGTGAAAAACAATGAAAAATACCCAACTTAAGTCTAAGGAGCATTGGTGAAGTCATTGTGCTAGAAACTAAGTATGGGGGGAGCCTTGTTTAACCAATTGTGTTGCTGAAAAAGTGCTGCATATGAATAATTAGTGTAACACCCTAATATTTAACCCAAACACGCCTAGGACGTATTAAGATTAATTATTAGTTATTACTTCCTTTTAAACTCATTTGTGAAATTACTTAGCAGAAAATATAGGTAAATTTTTTTTTGAAATATATGTGCATAAACCAAAATGCGAGCCTTCGTCTACCATATAAAAGAAACGTAAAGTGGAAGAACAAATAAATCATGCACGGCAAAGGCAATAAGAAACACCTCATTCATAAAAACATTCAACATAATATTAATCATAAAAGTTCAATACATCATCTAAAACACCAAGGAAAGCATAAAGTCATACCCATATAAGTGGGCAGAGCTTGCAATCCAGAAATATAAAATACAAGAAACGTAACTGCTAATACATGGAAAGCCCTCAAAAGATACTACCGGCTCAAAACAACCCTCCCTAAAAAAAAACCTCCAGAAGATGCTACTCCTCGGAGGAGAGGTAACCCGCGGCTGAAGCTCCAGATGTGGCCCAATGAAGAGGGGGTGTGGGCATGCGGATCGGCGGAGTGACGTGGCCTCCTCGATGGGTATGCCTCTAAGGCTAACGTACACGCCTCATGGGCCTCGCTAGAGACCATGTCCTCGCTACTCCTACGAATGCCCATAGGCATGAAGAGGCGGAATCCTCTAGTCAGGGATCGGCTGGTGAGTCCTCGGGAGGTCTCTCCAGCGACGTATAAGGGGCGCGCTCTGGATAGTCACGCAGCTGAAGATGATGGTCGGGCATGGCGTTCTCTCGTCGTGGCGTCCTCTCAAAGATCATATGATCACCGAAGGGAGAAGTCGGGTGAAGCGAAACTGGAGACCAGAAAGCAAACGGACGATCCATGTATGCAAAAATACTACAACACAATGACCCTCGAAGTGGTAGGGCTGATAATCCGATCGTAGTGCAGCTTCCACACGGGCGCATCAACAAAATTCACGAACGATGCCATCAAGGTCTGAAGACGTAACGGAAGGAGAAACAGAGAGAAGGGTGAGAATCTTGCTAAAGAATCTTAGTAGGGGAATCCTCTATCCTAGTGTTATCGTTTACGTCCCAGGAACCTTGGCTTTATTATGAAAAGGTTAAACATGCATAGGTTCATTATGAGGTTTTCGCAAAGATAATTATCCAAGGTCCGTGTCTTTTATAATGAATCTTAATGCATGTATGCAGCATAGCAGAACATGAATGCATGGCAATACTTTAGGCAAACCAAACAATAATCAATCAACATATAGTGGCATGTAACTTCTCTTGAACATCATCCATTCTCTTCAAACTTGTGACACTAAGCATCATAATAGTAACCGCACCCCTAAAACTAGGCTATGAGCTCATACCTTAACTAGTCATCACTAGTTCTTACTTATCCTCTTGATAAGCGAATCATAAACATAATCATAATCATCATAATCCCGACTCCTAGAGTACGAGTAGGGGCCTAAGGATCACCCATTATGGGACTTTTTTCTTCTTCGAAATGCATCGACTGGTTAAGACCAATGACTTGTCCGCTTTGGAGGCTATATGATGCCCTCACGGTTTTACCTTCTCCTCCGTCAGGAGAAGTAAGTCTCGGTGTGTCACATTAAACATCTTATTTTCAAAACTTTCTTAAGTCTCTCAAATTTGATGGAAATTCGACAGCATAATGACTGCAATATGAATTTCCTCAAATTTGAGTCATGCCACATAACTCACATAAATGCGTGTTGTCTCATAAATCAAATAAACCTTTCAATCATAAAAACATACTTTCTTTGATTCATCTATATCACATGTTCTCATGCATTATGCCCACAATATACCGAAATCATCATCACAACACAACATGAATCCTCATGTTATCAAACTCATGACATTAACACATTCATACGTAACACAAGCATACTCGCTCGGTCTCATCACACTTCCTATCTCATATTGTCTTATGCTTTGGCCCTTATGGGTCTTAAACTTATGTTCCAATCATTCTAATACCCATATTACATCCTTATTACACCCAAGAGATCATCACTTATAATTCTCACTAAGATTTAGGCTTACTAAAAATTCTAAACAGCATTATGCATTTAAGGGCAGAAAAATATCGTACGCTTACGGGCTCTAGAATCTCCGTTCGTGACCCTTTAAGATCCGTATTCGCCTAAGGCTCCATAATCAATTCCTAAACCAATTATGAGGGATTCCTAGGCATGTTTACTAAGTTATAAGTCATTTTTCCTCAATCTAACCATGTTGAAACAGAATTGTATATTACTATGTCTAAGTGTGCTAGAATTCCCATTTTAAGTCCTTATCATCACCTTAAGCTTTGTAATTAATACCTAATCATTTATGAAGGGTTTTTATACATGTTTTACTGATTATGAGTCATTTATCCTTGAATTAATCATGCTAGAACAGGTTTGCATTTTCCATAGTTAGGTGTTCTAGAATTCTAAATTTGAACCCTTTTTAGTTACTTAATCTTTTCTAACTTCTCTAAAACGTTCCTTACTTCACTCAAACATAATTTTACACATTTCCACACCATAAAACAGATTTAGTATAGTGGCCAGACATGGAGTTACAGAACCGAAATGATTTCACCAAAAACCACATAAAATCATGCTTTAGAAGTACATAGTTTTACTAGTTTTCTCTTGGAATGGTTTTAGGAACTCCAAACTCTTTTAGAACTCAAATGCTCACATTAAAATCATGTAATTACACCTAAGGTCAGTAGGTAAATTAACTTGCTCATAAAATAGATTTATAATATATAATTTCATTCATAATGTTGCTTAGGTGCTCCTAAGCTTAGAAAAATTGCAAACATGAACTATGGACATTTGTGATTAGAGGAACTCACACTAAGTCCATCATCATCACCACAAGGCAAATGGCTTCTTTGAAAAACCAACATTTTCTTAAAACCTTACATAGGATACTTGAGCAAGTCCTTGAGCTCTAGATCATTAAAGTGATGACATAAACTTAAACATGTTATGCACCTCATTTTTGTTCTTCATTAGAAAATAAAGTGAGAGCATAAAATAAACATGAGATGCATTCATTTGTTATCTATAGAGTTTAAGTGATGGTATAAAATATAAACATGCTAGGCAAGAAAGTAAACATGAAATGCAAAGTCTAATTCTTTATTTTAGTGCTCTAGGCCCCTTGAGGTATTTACCCCAAATCAACAATCAATTTTAAGGTTGAAATAGGTAGGCTTTGAGATTTATTAAGTAAGGATGCATATTCTTGTTTTAGTCTTTAAGTTGTTTAGTGATGACTTGAAAATAAACATGCTATGCAAAGCATTAAAGTAAACATGAATGCATCTTATTTTAGATCTTAGCTAGAGCTCTTTGCAAGACTTTAAAGGAACATAAAACCTCAACCCATTATGTATCATAAGGCAAGCTTTAGAGTTCTTAGCACCTAGACTTCAAGGAAGTCTTAAGGTTTTGAACTTCATCATCAAGCTCAAGAAAGTGATTCAAGTGGCAAAAACACAGCAAACATTCAAGGAACCATTCTCATATTTTTAGCAAACCTTTTTCCCAAAACCAAAACAAGGAGGCCGAAACCAAGAAGAAAAAGAAATGGGAACCAAAGCTTGAACAAGATAAGAAAAAGGAAAACCAAAACCTTAGAGGAATGAAAACCAAAACTTTGAACTAGGAAAAACCAAGAAAGAACTGAAATCATAAGGGAAAGGAAATGAAAAACCAAAACTTTGAACTTGTAGAGAAAGGGAAAACCAAGTTTGTATATGGTCCAAGACCAAGATCCAAGCTTTAGAGGCTTCTCTCATGACAAACACCAAACCATTTCCATGAGACCTCATCATCAAGCTAAAGTTTTGTTCAACAAAAGGCACCACGGCCGAAAATACAAAGGAAGAAGAAAAGAGTTTAAAATCCAAGAGAAAGCTAGAAACTTTTTTCAAAGATAGTAAAGAAAAACTTGAAAGAAAACCCCTACCTAAGAAAGTCTTTGAAGAAGTGAAAGAAAGCTTGAGTTCTTGAAGAGTTGAGAAGACAAAATCTTCTCTTGAGTGTGGGTGTGTGTTCGGCCAAGAGGGAACTCAAGGAGGTGATTTTTCCTTGAGTTTCTAAGCTTGGAAATGGCAAGGTTGAGTGTTTAGGAGATGGTGTGAGGTGAGGTAGTGGTGGTTTATGGTTGTTTGTAGTGGTTTATGGTGGTGGCAAGGTTCTTTGAGAGGAAGAAGAAGATGAAGAGGAATTGAGAGCAAAAGGAAGAAAATGCAAGAAAGCTTGAACTTGGCAAGGCTTCTAAAGTGTAACCAAGTTCTTCAAAGCTTGGTATTTATAGAAAATTTGCAATATGAAGGCTGATTGGGGGAGGTGTGGCTGATGGCCTCTTGGCCATTTGGGGGAGGAAAATATCTCTTGATTGGTATGGGCAAAGGCATGGGCAAAGCATGGTTGAAAGCATGGTGAGGTATGGCTTGAGGTATGGTCTTTGAGTGAGAAATAAATCAACATGTGACACTCCTTTGAGGCCTTCGGCCAATTTTCAGCCCAAAGGGGAGGATTAGTTTGTTCATGTAATTGTGGTTTAGTGATGTGTTTAGGTGTTTCTTTGATTAAGGTTTTGGTTAGGAGTTGTAAGAAAGTGTTTAGGTAAGGTAATTGGTTAATTAAGGTTGTCAAAACTTGATTAGGAGGGTAATATTACTAGATTAACAAATTAAATTCATTTTCTTAGTCAAATGAGGTATGGCACAATTCCTTAATTTAAGAAATTGGAGAGAAAATACTATTCAAGATTCCATGACTAGGAATCTTGAATTAAAGAATACAATTAGAGTTTATCTAAGCAATCTTAGGTTCTAATTAACCTTAATAAATTATTTTGACTCTAGATTAATTATCGAAATAAATTAATCTTCGATTAGAGCCTAATATTGCTTAGGTTTGCTTAATTGCGTCATTAGGCTTATTGTACACTATTCTAGGGGCAAAATGGTAATTTTGCACTAAACTACCCAACCTCCTGGCCTGACTAAACATCAAACATTACTCAAAAACATCATTCCAAACTTCCTGGAAAAGTTTTGGGCTCAAACGGCACCTTTTACCCATGTAGAACATAGTAGGGGTATTTTGGTCATTTTGAGCCAAAAGTTAAATGAGATTTTCACCTCGGATATCAAACATAACAAATATAATCCCCTTTAAACATTGAGTTGACCCATTAGGACTGGGTCAACTCCTGAATTCGGGTAAAAATGACCTCAGGGCATTTCGTCATTTGTACTAAATAAAATTTGAATTACAATTAGTGAATTGGTGAATGTTGTGAATATTCTATTTCTCTTAAAAAAAGAAAGAAGAAGAACTTCAAATCAAAGTCAAAATCAAGTCACCAATTCACATTTGCTTTGAATAAAAGTTGTAACTCTTAGCTTGAGGTGCGCAATGAGAAATCCTTGTGAAACCACCATTGGTTAATTTGGGCTTCCCATTCACAATTCCCTCATGTAGGCATACACCTTTGTTTTCCCTAGACTTGAGTTCAGCCAACGTATTCCAAATTTTATCCTTCCCTGACCTTAACCCCACTACAACCTGAATAAGACCTCTTGATGCATGTTTATGATTGTGTTTGAACCGTGGTGATTGAGATGAAGGGCAAGCTTATGGAAGGCATTGCATTGTGAAGTGGTTGAGTATTGTATCCCCATATACACTTGACCAAACTTAGTGAAACATATCCATGTGAGAATTCAATCCACTCATTCACCTTCTGATTTGATCCATGCTTGTTTGAAGCTCTTTTTGGATGATTGAATTGCCAACTCTTAAGTTTTGGTGCTTGTAGTTGTGACCTTTTTGAATCTTATTGTCTACCAAACCTTATCTCTTTGCTTGTTTCCCTTATTTCCATAATTTTCAATAAAGTCTTTTCTTTGACACTTCTTTGCATGAGGACATGCAAGTGCCTAAGTGTGGGTGAGTTAATAAACACTCTTCTTGTGAATATTTTCCCTTATACACCTGGTACTTTTGCATTCTTTTTAGTTTAATTTTCATAAGTTTTGTTATTTTTTAATTTTTCCCTCCCTGCACTCAATTTTGCTTTGTGACTTTTATTTAGTGACTCTTGCACAATTTTGATTTCTCTCTCACGATCCTCTTGTCCTACAAAGTGGGTCAAGGTCATCTGAGAGTCTCCCTGAGAGTGCATCGTGGAGTGGAGCTTGGAGCAAGTGGAAGAAAGAGATAGAGGGCTGGATAAAAGAATTGTACGGATAGCTTCACTACAGCGAACATTAGTCGTCCAGTAAGCATGGAAGATAGGGCCAAGCCAGAAATGAAGACAGAATCCTGTAGCAAACATTAGTTGGCAAGCATGAAAAGTGGTGAAGGTGGGAATTTTCAAGTCCGTTCACTCCAACGAACATCAATCACTAATGAGCATTGTTGGATTAAACTTGAAAGTTTAATTTTGTAATTTTGACCTACTTAGGCCCCTTTTTAGCAAATTTGATGATGATGTAAGGCTCTGAAGCATGAAACTCAAGGGATTCTTTGCCAAATTAGGAAAGAGAACTAGGTTTAGAGCTCTCCCCTTCTCTTCTCCCTCACCTTCTTCTTTTTCATCAAGAACACTTGATACTCATAGTTAGAGCTACTTTTATGCAAATTTCCATTACTAATTTCCTTAACGTCTTCATTTTTTGGTTGTAACCTTCTAGAGTGCTCTTACTAGCTCAAGGGATTCAAGAGCTAGGGTTGTGTTTTGAAGCATTGTTGATTTTGATGCAAGGGCTTGGTGTTGTTCCCTTTCTCTTTGTGTTTCCCTTTCTTTTCATGTTTATGATTCATATGCAAGTTGAGTTAGGTGCTGTTTTTTATATGTGAGCATAAATTATAAGCATACTTGATTTAGCTTATTGATTGAATACATGCTAATTGATTGATTAGTGAGTATTTAGTTAACCAGAGAATAGAGATAGTTCTTGATCGTGGATTGGACTATGGCAATTGGTATTTTAATCAGTTCATACACTCATATGTTGTGATTACAATCATTAAAGTGTATGTGCTTTGTATTACCCTCTAGTTGATTGACTTTAAGGAGAATTGCTAGCTAATTATGTGATTGCATGATTAGTATATGGTCCCTTACCAAACATTTGATATTTTGTTATGTTGATGATTAACACTCCCTAGCTTGAGAATCTCCTAGGCTAGTTTCTTCTCATAGTTGTTAATTTCAATTGCTTGTTATTACGATTTTGATTTTCATGCAACAAAACCCCCCTTTTACTCCAGCTAATTAGTTAAGCTTCCTTATAAGACAAATCGGGTTGCATTCCACTATCTAGGTGCTTTGTGCAATCTGGTTTGGAATCCAATTTCCATTTTAAACTTAGTGTTGACAACGGCAAGCTACTAAGTTTTTGGCGCCATTGTCAAGGAAAACTTGCTAATTAGTTGTGTTCATACTGTCAATTTGTGAATAGTTATTTTCTTGTTTTCTTTTATTTCTTTTGTTTTAAGAAAAAAATTCCAAAAATAGTAGTTAGTTTTATTTTCATTGTTTTAGTTCCTTTATGTTGGTTCTCATGCATGACTTGATCCAAGCCGATCCTCGTCGCAATTTTGATCTTGAGATAGAAAGGACCATAAGGCAATTAAGACAGACTTGAAGAGAGTTATTCACCCTGTAGAACCATCTGAAGTTTTCCCCTTAAATTCTAATTTTGAAGTAGAAACTGTTTATAGCTCTCCTGAACTTCTGATTCTTCTGTTAGTGTTTCAGGGAGCACAAACTACATGGCTAACCAAGGGAGAACTCTCAAGGAGCTTGCAGCTCCTGACATGTTTCAGTAACCCTTGGGAATCATCTATCCTGAGTTAGAGGTGGACTTTGAGCTCAAATTTGGGCTCATACATCTACTTCCGAAGTTTTATGGCCATGCAGGTGAAGATCCACATAAGCACCTCAAAGAATTTCATGTTGTTTGTTCAAACATGAGGCACTATTAGATAAGACATTGGAAGAAGTCCATGCTTTAATTGAGAACATGGTTGTAAATTTTCAGCAATTTGGAACCAGGGTAGCCACAAATACCAAGGGCCTTCATGAAATGAGCTAGATAGACAATCTAGTGTTGACTTAGACCCAACCACTTTCCTGGGATCATGAAACAATTGATGGTTAGCCAGGCAGCAACTCTAGTGGTTCTTAAGGTCTGTGGCATGTGTACTTTACTTGATCATCATCCTGATATGTGCCCAGCTTTGCAAGATAACTCAACCATGGGTAGCAGTAACAAACCCTTTTCCAAAGTTTACCTCAGAATTGAGGCCATTCCATTTAGGGACACTTATAACTCTAGCTGGAAGAATCACCCAATTTGAAGTGGGGAAATAATTCTCAACAAGGGCCAACCTTCATAGTAGAAATACTTGACACCTCATCAGAGGCAATCGGCCCTTCCTATACCTCCATCTTTGGATCCCACTATGATTGAAATGATGAAGATGATGATGGAGTAAATATAGGAAATAAGAAAGAATGTCCAACTAGAGAGGAGGTAACTCAAATGAAGCACAACAAGTAACAAGCCCAGCTTCCTAGTTACCTTCTCAACCGTGCCTAATCCAAGGGGAAATGTGTAACATCCCCTATTGCTTTATAGATTGATGATGTTCCTACAAACCAACATGAGTCTTTTCAACATGCTTTATCCTCACTCACACGCTTCCTGGATGTTTTCCAGGAGGTCACCCATCCCAAAATTCCAAGTCAGACGTAACCATGGAGTTCTTTAGTGATGGGCTACCGAAATAAAATGCATCTTGTTAGTATAGGTATGGGACTATACAGTTGAAGATGACTTATATGAATTGATTGGTACTACCTATGCTAACAAAGATGCATCTTCTTTTTAGTAACTCATCATGAAAGAACTCCACGGTTAAACGTGCTTGACTTGGAGCAATTTTGGGATGGGTGACCTCCTGGAAGTTTTCACAGGAAGCGTGGAAGTAAGGATAAAGCATGTTGAAAAGACCCATGTTGGTTTGTGGAGATAATCATTAATCCATAAAGCGCAGAGAATGTTACAAATGGTATTAGAGCATGCACCTCTCCTAGTATGGTGTGGTTGGATGAACCAAATGAAAACTAGTGGACATGTAATGCCTGGTGATGAGGGCAAGAGTGATCACCAGTGCAAGAAGGCATGGACAATGAGTGGCTCCTGTCAGGCTTCTAAGTAGAAGGGTACATGAATAAACTAATTACACACCAGAATAGGAGGGATCCTGAGGCTGTATAGGTATGGGACTATATAGTTGAGGATGACTTATATGAATTGATTAGTACTACCTATGCTAACAAAGATGCATTTTCTTTCGGTAGCCTATCACGAACGAACTCCGGTTAAGCGTGCTTGACTTGGAGCAATTTTGGGATAGGTAACCTCCTGGAAGTTTTCTTAGAAGCGTATGAGTAAGGACAAAACATGTTGAAAAGACCCATGTTGGTTTGTGGGGACAATTGTCAATCCATAAAGTAGCGAATATTACAAAATGTCTATGCAATCACCCTGAGGTCTAGGATGAAAATGCAAGAGGTAACAAGGCTTGTAGAGAACGATTAGAAAGAGAAAATTGGGCACAAAGGTGATTTTGTTGAGCATTGTAGTGCTCAAACAATGCTACAATGCTCAGCCGAGCATGTGGATGGAGAATTGGCATAAGAACACTCTCAAGTGAGCACGCGGTGCTCGGCAGAAGCTGCAGCCTTAGCAGAAGAAGCAATCCAGAATTATTTTGGAGAGCGCCGTAGCGCTAAACTATGCTGTAGCTATCAACAGAGGGCACTAGAGATAAAAATTTTAATCCCTACTACCATTCCCACAAACGATGAAAGCTAGGAAGGCTACTACTATAGTTTTGGATTCAAACACATTGGAAACCTTTCGAAAAGTGCAAGTAAACATACCTCTATTGGATGCAATCTGTAACATCCTAGTTTTCTTCAGATATTAATTGAGGAAAACTTAATAGGAATATTAGAATTTGGCAGACGTGGTTATGATGAGCACGGCTCCATGAGCGAGTACCAAAAAAAAAAATTGAATAGTACTTCACGGCTGCAGGCCGGGCCATGGAAACTGAGAATTTGAGACCCAGAGGTGCCCCAAAGTTAGGAAACATGAAAATAAGGTTAGACATGTATGGAAATGATAATGTTATGCTTAGAATTGCTTTACGGGTAATATCGGGTAGATCGGTACGGTGTTTACCGTTCGGTGAGATTTCGTGTGCGGTTTTTAACACCGAAAGACACTTCCATCACTACAACTAGATAATATCCCCCAAATCAAGACAAGTGGAAGGCCAATATTTAATCTTGGAATCCAAGATCAAATCCTAGCCATCCATCATAGCCTAGTCACCAAATTCATCATGATTTCTTTAACAAATATCTTGCCTTGCATTTATTACAAGCCTAGTCACTTAATCTTCTTAACCAAGCCATCCTCAAACTCGGCCTTGCAAGGTAAAAATCAGAAGGTGAAGTGCCTCCATAGCCAAGAGCTCCATCTTGCTTTCATCTCACAAAAACCCTAGCTTAGAATCATCAAAACCCAAATCTTCCTTCACAAAAATTGATCTACACTTCCACCTCTACAATTATAATCGATTGAAATTTCAAAAACCTCATCCTTCTTGCACATCCATCATTGATCAGAGGAGGGTTTGAAGTGTGTGGGGAGTTTTGGTTGTGAAGAAATCCCACCTTGAAGCAAGCTAGAGATAGAAACTTGCTGAACCTTCAAGAGTAGGGTTTCTCCTGCCTTTCTTGTGAAATTTTTCAATTCTGTTTTAGCTTGCCCTAATTCCAAAAATTTTGATGATATTGATGATTAACATATTGATATTGATGTATGAATTTTTGTGTTGTGTTTGGATGGTTTTAAAATGGGTTTTCTCTCAAGTGAAATTGGAACTAGGTTGCTGGACTGATTTCTGTTCTATAATCAGAACTTTTCATGAATTTTCTGGAAATTTTGTGGGTGGTTTCATGAACCATTAAAATTATATGTTGTATTTAACCTCTTAAACTAAACACATGAATTTTTTCAGGGGTTAATTCTAAGGTTGGTTACCTCAAAAAATTAAGAACTGACTTGTAACTTACTCCTCTGAATTGTTGAGACTGAAGTAACAAGTTTGCCTGAATTTTGCATCATAGAAATTGATTGAGATAGCTCCTGAAATTTTTACACAAGACTAATAACATGTTGAAATACCTCTGTGAATTTTCTTGTACCATGATTCCATCGAATTCTAGGGCTAAATATTTTGAGAACACAAGTCTGGACTATGAATTTATGGCTTCTGACCACCAGATTTTCCTATTTTATTGAAGTGGTTATATAACTCTGATTGCCCTGAAATTTTTACAGGTTGTTTTAGACACATTGAAGTGTCATGTGAAGTTTTCCTTAAGGGTGGAATAGTTTTTTGGTATGGTAACAAATTATTGTGCCTGGAACATCAATTCTGCCAGGATAATGAGATGTGGAAATGCTGAAATTCTATGATAGTATGTACATATCTTCCGTGTATGTTTGAAACATATGGGGAAAGCAGAAACAAGGCTTAGAAAGAATTGAGAGGGAAGGCAAAAAGAAGGACTTCCCTAGAAAAGATATGAGTCGATAGACGTATCGGCTAGGCATAGACCTTGAGTGATGGAAATGGAAAAAAATGAAGTTCGGTGATCTCGAATAGGAATGAGCTCATGTCCTAGCCGTCTATGGTCCTCTGTGAAATTGTGGAGTGTGAATGTATCTCTCTGAGAATAAGCCTTCCTATGTTGAGAAAATTGAGAAAGATATGAGGAATGGAATTTCTAATTGTACATATTATTACTCGATCGATTATTGTGATATTATCCTTAGTTCCCGGCCTACGGGTTTCAAGATTTCTGTGTATGATTTTGTATGAATATTGTATATGCATGAATTGCCTATCCCTATTGTGTGTAGTATATGGGGAAACTACCCTCCTAGAATTTTATAATATTCTCACCCCTGCAATTGTATGTATTATATTGTTCAGATTCGCAGATGTCGTCCCTGTGTTTTTCTATGATTCGCCACAATGGGTGTGGCAATACGATCCGACATTGGACTGCATGTACGCTGTTGGTTATTCCAGTTTCAGATCTACATGTTCTTTAATCGCTCCCAGTACTTCGGTCTTTGCCGCGGACTTTGACCGCTTTTCCTTATGACGGTGTGCCCCTTTACATGGCCCATCCGGAGCGTTTGAGATCCCCTCGCTCCACTCGCATATCAGCCGAGACGCACCCATTTTGTCATCCTCCTCATCTGACTCAGATCCCTAGGACCCTGTACCTCGGCGGAGGTGAGGTCATCGCCCCGATGGCCAACGGCTTCCTGTATGAGAGTAGAGACCTCCAGAGACGGATGCATTGTACATAGTAATAGGATAGTCTTAGGACCTACTAGGCCTTGACTGTATTATTAGTCTTATTTTGCTACGTTGTATCTGGATGTTATTTCAGGTTAGGTTTTCGGTAGGAGGAACTAGTCTTGTTCACTATAGAGACTTTGACTAGTTAGGGGTTGTTTGGTTACCTCTTATGATAATATACATACTGTACTAAACCCGAGGTCCATATATATCTATTTGATTTTGGCTACGACTATATATGTAGTACACTTCTTTATTACGGCATGTTACGACTAGTGCATATTCAAAACATTAGTAATACCCCGCTAACTACCATGTTAGTACTAGGAGAATGTAGAAGTTGGAGGGTGTTACACAATCAAGTAAATTCCAAATATGCTAAATTCTTGAAAGACTTGTGCTCCAATAGAAGGAAGATCAAGGACGTGGGGGAAAAGGTGACCATAGGGGTAAATACCTCCTCCATTATTAAGGGTAATCTACACCTAAGTGCAAGGATCCAGGCATATTCACTATCCTTTGCACTATCGGAACCTACACATCATGAAGGCCCTGGCTAACCTTGGAGCTGGCAATAATGTTATGTCTAAATCTCTACAAGTCCCTACATTTTGGAGAGCTCAAGCTTACTAGGGTGCAAATTTAACTAGCCAACGCAGCATCATGAGACCAGAGGGATTATTGGAAGATGTTCTAGTAGGTAAATGATTTAATATACTTTGCTGATTTCTATGTGCTTGAAATGGAAAATGACACTAATGCCAGCCGCATACATTAATCTTGGGTAGACCATTTTTAAAAACTACTAAAACCATAATTGATGTTGATGCTGGCACATTATCCATGGAGTATGGGGACATGAAGGTCCAATTGAACTTATTTGATACTATGAAACATCCCCATGAGGAGCACTCTATGTTTGGTACTGATGTCATTGATTCTTTAGTTCATAATGCTTATGGTAATCTGCTTTGTAAAGATCCGATTCCTCCTTCTCTATCTTTTCTTCTTCTATGGGATATGATGAACCTATTGTGTTAGAATGTCCCAAGTATTCAAGATCAGGGTACACCTCCCAGGCGCAGTCATCAGTTTGTTAGGTGCTCCATGACCATCCCATGTTGGATAAAAAACCCTCTGAGGGTAGTAGATTTTGCTACATGAGCCCAGACAATCCTGATGATTGGAAAGTCAAGATCTAGATGGATGGGACTATTCTTGGTCACTTGTGTGCACCCTAGGGGTGCAATTGAGTTGGAATCCAGAACTAAGATCCATGTGACATTGATAGATACCGGCTAATGCACCTATATGAAGTCCCTAAGGATTTGGGGCTCAGATGGCTTATTTGTGGGTTGAAGCTGAACACCCTCCATGAGGGTCCTGACTATCCAACTTAGGGATGTCAAAGGAAAGTCCTGGGTGGAAGACAACCCACCATGAGGTTTTTCTTTACCTTTCCTTTTTATTTTTCTACATTTATTTATTTTATTTTTGAGTTTTGTATCATATTTATTTTTGTTTGTGTTCTACACCATCCTCTAGCACCTTAGAGGTCATATACATAGACTCACACCACATGCACTATATTAACATGCTTGGCATTGACTATTTTGTGTTGCATGCTTAGTAGATTCATTGTGTTGTTTGGATTTAGTACATGCACTTTTATAAGATTTTGAGCCTCTTTGATTGGACTATCATGTGTCATACTTATTTGTTCATGTGTGTTTCCTCTTTGGATTTGCATTATAGAACTTGCTTAAGGTCTTATTTGAAAATATGTTTTTCATGTGCGTGTTTGAATATGATTGAGGGATTTTTCTTGTGTATAGCCACTTGTCCATTTAGCCACCTTTTCATATTACCATTGTTTAGCCCCTTTAAGCCTTATTGCCCATTCTTTTGTTTTAGCACATCCTTAGCTAAAAGTGAAAAACAATGAAAATTCCCACCCTTTTAGGCTTAGATGAGCATTTCTACAATTCTTATATGTACTTGAGCATAAATATGGAGGAGAGCATGACGACATACCCCAATTCAGGTGTGGGGAGGAATAATGTGTACCAAAAATTCAGCAAGTGGCACACAAAAAAAATCTGGAAAAGTTTGTGTTAAAGATGTGCTACATTGCAAAAAAAAGGCTTGTAATTATATTAAGTTGGAAAAGTGTACCCTTATTCACTTGTGCTCTTGGAGTGTACATTTGTTCTACTTTGACTAAAGGTTTAGCTCTATTGGCCTATATATTTACCCACCTTTACCTAAGCCCCACTATAACCAAAGGTAAGTCCTTTTGATTCAGTATACATGTGTATGTAACAAAATGGAGAATGAGACAATAGTAAGCTTATGGTAATGCATTTTCATTTGAGATGATTGAGTGTACATCATAACCCCAAACACTTGAGTGATTGGCAAACACTGACCTTGGCAGACTTTTGTACTTGACCCATACATCATATGTGGATTCTACCTTATGTGCTATGTCCTTGTTTGTGTGAAAGCTTCCTGTTGGTGTGCATTTTCATTTTCTTAATTGTTGGTGTGAAAGCTTATTGTTGCGTCACTAGGTTCATTGGATTGGTGTATTGTTATTTAATTTCATGCATCATGCATTTTAGATTAGGAGTCTAGTCTAGTCCTTGTATACTATTTCTCATCTATCCCTTGAATTGATCTTAGTTTCACATGAAGACATGTGAAAACTTAAGTGTGGAGAGGTTTGATAAGAGACATTTATGCCACTTATCTTGCTACCAAATCTTAGCTTTTTGCATGAGTTTTATTGAGTTATTAATGTAATTAATTAGGATTTTGATTTATTCCTCATTGTGTAATTTTGGAAGAATTATTAGCTTTTGTCCTGATTTTGAAATAATTTATAACTACACCTGTTGCATTTAACTTGTCTCTTTGAGTATAGTTTTGTGCACAGGAGCTTTGGATCAAGTGCAAAGTGTCAAGAACAAGGCTAGAAGCTCTTTGGAAGAAGTTTGGAGCAAAAAGAAAGAAAAAGCATGGAAGCTCACATTCAAGTAAGCGCTAACGCTCATTTAGCACTACAACATTCAGTAGAGTGACAACTATTAATTTTTTAGCCTCATCATTCTGGTGAGGGTTGCAGCGCTCATTTAGTGGCAAGGCTCGTGTGATAGCAAACTTAAGCTCATTAATCTATTTTTGGGCCCATTTTGGCCCATTTTAAAAGCAATATATATAGGACTGACACAAACTTTTACTCAAGCTTTTGACTCACTTTAGGCTACCACTTTTAGTTGCTATTCTCTCTCTCCATCTTCTTTCTACATCTTCTCTATTTCTCTCTCTAAGGGATTCCATTACTGAAGGTGTTTTGTCTTGGAGATTGTAGCAAGGATCATTGTTATTATTTTAGATTTCTTTTATCTTTATTGTTGTAATCCTCCAGAGATGGAGGATAGATTTCTTTACTAGTGTAAAGATTTCCGGATAATTGGGATGATGTTTGATACCCCTTTTTGATATTAAATGCATGAGTTTTCTCAATGTTCTGTAGTTTCTATTCCTATAATTATTGCTGATTGCTATAATCTTTATTGGATAACTAAATTGGCGATCATCGTTTAGGGAAACCTTTTGAGATAAATTGATAGATCTATTGGTTTATGTTTGAGGGGGAACATTACAATTAACTTTTCGATTGATTGTTAGGCTATAGCAATTAGTTCATTAAATTGATCTAAATTCTAATTAAATTTAGATATCGTTTATTAGTTATTTGCATTGGTCAAATTCTAGAGGTCAATCGATTAATAGTAGAATTGCCAGTAATTTATTACCAATAGCCACCAATGGGTTTAATATTTGGTCAATGATAATTAATTTCCAATCCTAGGAATACCTTGCTCTAATGTCTTCTTCACTGTTGCTATTATCTTTTAATTTCAATTGCTATTATTTCATTCTTCAAAACCCCAATTTCCCAACTAAGTATTGAAGCCTCCTTGAAGACGACCTAGGTTGTGCCCTTTACTACATTTTTTGTGCAACTTAGCATTAAAGTAAATTTCTAATTTGAAGAGGTAGGCGGCAAGCCTCCGTCCATGGAGTAGCTTGATGTTGTTAGAAAATCCTTTATGTCAAAATAACTTTTAAGTTGTGTTGTTGAAAACTTGGATTTTTCACAGACAACATATGTTACACGATATTTCTCAATTAGTAGGAGGCAAATTTTTTAGCTAAATTTTTTATATAATGAAGATAACATATTAGGATAGCTCCATGATTTTTCTTGAGTCCATTTGAGTGTTATACTATTTTTGAAAAATAAAAACCAAGGCTATTGTATTTGTTGTTTAAATAGCTAGTTTGAAAGCTCTAAATTTGTCTAATTTTGTTACTATATTAAATGATCAAATTTTGACTTGAAATTTTTACATATTGTTATAGACACTTTGAGGTCCA
Source organism: Dalbergia oliveri (assembly GCA_030441495.1). Taxonomy (NCBI): domain Eukaryota; kingdom Viridiplantae; phylum Streptophyta; class Magnoliopsida; order Fabales; family Fabaceae; genus Dalbergia; species Dalbergia oliveri. Next base: position 27,081,621 of record JAMLFY010000012.1, on the reverse strand, counting down.
AGCCTGAAATACAAAATTTACTGAGTTAATTTGCTATGGTAATAAAATTAGGAATTTTGACATGGCTGAGAATTAAGTTTTTATTGATAACTAAATTTGTACAATTTTGCTATTATAGCTAGAGACTTTGTTTTGCACTGAAATTTTACAGGTCTCATAGATATATTGAATTAACTCTAAAACTTATTTCACCTTGTAGTTATGATGTTTGGTAATTTAACAATAATTTTCTTTAAGGCTGAAATTCTGGATAGAATGCTGGAATTTTGAGTATATGTCAATGACTTAATATCTTGTATACTATCTGAATTTGTTGATGTGTTATGAACATATAACTGAATGCTTATGACAATTGCCTCTACATGAAAGAAAGATTAAGATTATGTTTTCTTAGGCTGGAGAAAGTAAAACTAGTTAAATTAGATAAAGTAAATCTGACTACTCTTAAATTGGGGAAAGTAAACCTAACTAGGAATAGATATGTGTGAGAGTTAGAGAAAGTAAATCCAATAATCATGTATAGGAATAAAGTCTATTACTCAAGAGTGGAATAAACCACCAGAGATCAAGGGCTAAGACGTAAAATAGAAATTGTCCTAAGTTATTCTTTATGTTATGTGCTATGTGGATGACTTTATTGTTTATGTTTAGACCAATATGTTTAAGTTTAAATCTGGCATTGCTTGAATAAAAATTATTCTGATGATATGTTTATGCATGAGGGAGTGCCTGAATTTTACAATATTCTCATCCCTATGTTGCATGTTTGTACCTTGTGTTATCCTCAAAATTTTTAGATTCCATCCTTATGGATCTTCATCAATTTGCTATAGTAGGAGAAGCATTGTGATACAACCGCTCGTTGCCTAATCTGCTTCATGCCTTTTACGATCTCGAATCTCCTTATGGTGGAATACCTTGACTCCTAGTACACGTAGTGAATGTTCTACCCGCTTGCACTATCAGTACTCTATGAAGGGTGTAGGATTAGATCATCGTTTGATCTGGTATCGTCAGCATGAAGGCAAGGTTAATATCTAACTAAGAAAAAGATTTTCCTTTAGAGACTTTAGAAGATATTCAGTATTATTGTACACATCTATTGATTTATATGTGTATATATATATTAATGGGCTATTGAAGGCCGCATTAGTACTTTAAACCATTGATGCTAGGTTTATTTCACTTTATTTTTATGCTTAAGATACTTCTAATTATTATGTTAATTCTCAAGTAACATGCGATTTCATAGGCTAAAGTTCTCCTTTTACTTTTTATTGAGATTAAAAATGTTGTTCTATACTTTAATGGTTAAAGCTTGGCATTTCCTAATGTTGTAAAATGAGGTAATTTGCACCATTTATGTTCAAGTCCATCACTTTATATTTCTAATACTTTAAAATGATCAAGTTTGCATCATTTATGTTTAAAGTTCTTCACTTTACGTTTCTAATGCATAAAAATGAGCTAACTTGTATCTTTATGTTTCAAGTTCAACACTTTATACTTCCAATGAAGAACAAACTTGCATCTTTAATGTTAAAAGCTCAACACTTTATGGTTCTAATATTTTTAAATGAGCAATCTTGTAACTTTGATGTTAAAGACAAACACTTTATGCTTATAATGTCATAAAAGGAATCATCTTACATTTTTAATGTTCAAAGTTTGGTACTTTATGGTTTTAAAACTTTTCTCTATGACATGTTCATGTTCAAAAGTTCAAAGTTTTGTCTCTTCATGATTTATTTATGTTCTAATGATTAAGAGCTTGTCCTTTTACGATTTTATCTTTTAAAGTTTGTCTCTTTTAGTTTCTATTTTGTTCTAATGGTCAAAACTTGTTTCTTTATGCCTTATTTTGTCCTAATGGTCAAAATTTATCCTATTATGTTGCTATTATACTCTAATGCTCAAGGCTTTTCTCTTTATTATTTGAAATTAACTACTTTGTACATTTAATGAGAAAGTTTAACACTTCGTCACTCCACTTTATTTTAAAAGGGTTGCCTTCGATTATTGAGGATCAAGATATGGGTTTTTATTTTCAATGTGTCATCTAAAAGTTTTAATGGACAAAAACTCTTAAAAGTGAGTTTTATAAACTAATGAGTTGTCTTTGATAAAATAATTTTTGAAAGACTTAAATATGGTATTTTTGAACTAGGAAAATGATTTTTAGGCCTACATGTGTCATGTAGGATGGCAATTTTTTATTGGTATAAAAGAAGGAATTTTTTTTTTTGCTGTTTTATGATTAGTATGCTAAAATAAGGTGTTTTGATAAAAGATAGAAATTTTTTAACATAAATACTCACACATAGACACAGATATGTGCATTCGCCATAGTACATATATTATGCCTAAAGTTGTTTTCATTTGATATTAAAATTATATCTTTAGCTCTATGTATTTAAATTAATTTTTCGAAGTGTTAGAACATAGAATATGTAAAATATGAATTTTTAAACTCTTATATCCTATTCATGTATGCATTTGGTCATGGGGCCTAAAATAGGCCTAGAATTGTTTGAATCGTTGTAAAAAGATTATAAGTTGTCTCTGATGTATTGAAAATAACTTTTGAAAGCATTAGTACTTAGAAGATTACAAAAAAAAAATAATTTTTAAGCTTCTTTGCCCTTAAACTTATGATTTCGGCCAATGACCACAAATTGGGGTTCGATGTAACACCCTAGTAGAACCCAATTACACTTAAATTCACATTTGGATTCTATTAGTTGCCACTTATGCCCTACGTTCATTTTCTTTTGAAATTAACTTAGAAAAATAGTGGAAACTTTTTTTTGTACAAATTACTTTTTGAAAGCTTAAGTCTTAGCAAGAAGTGAAATACATATCGCTTACGTAGATGACAATCAAAATTACTTTGTGCACTTAATTTAATAAAGCAAAATAATGGACTAAATGTAAAACTATCATCACATAAACTGAATTATAACTACTTAATACATAATCCATAACAAGGTATATTCCATTGGAATAGGTCTGAAGATAAATAGCATTCTTGCTACATGTAAGGTCTTAAATCGACTAGTCCTTTCATCACAGCTTTTACATAACAAAACACAAAGCTTTGAGCCATAGCGAGTTCAATCCAGTCATGATTTCCTTTAGTAGCTACAATGGTCCTTTGCTTCAAGTAGATCTGCCTACTCTTCAGTAACGATAATGAAAAAGAAACATAGGAGTGAGAAATACAAGATTTCTTAGTAGGTGTCCTACTTAGACTAAATGTGTCATCGTTGTCGCTAGTCACTTTGAGTTTATTATAAAAGATAAGCATATAAATGGTTCAATTACTAGATTTCTGCAAATGTAATTGGCCAAAGTGCAAGTTGCTTTGAAACTACTCTTATAACATTAATAAAAATATCCATTCAGTCCTTCATCAAGCATGCATCTAGGCATATCATATAAAATAACTAATGGGAAATAATAAGTTAGGCGATGCATGCATATTATGATTACTCATCCTCAATATTACTTAATTTGTGATCACCATCTTTCTTTCCTTTTTAGCTTGCATTGTGTATGATTCATAAGATTTTGCATGATACTCCATTTTCCTTTCATTAAGATTTCTTTCAATTACTCTTGCAAAACAAGTATCAGAGCAAGATAGGTTCAACATAACTATATGCATGCACTTAACATTGTATACACCTTTGACTTGGTTCAGTCTTTCACTCACTAAGTGCACAAATACCATTGCCTTAAACCACCTCTGAGGTAATGAGCTAATACCTGTGGCCATTGCCACAAACTTTGTTCCATTGAAAAATCCCAATAGACGGGATGAAAGGTTAAGCGTAACTTCTCCCATTTATTATTTAACTCTCACTAAGTGTACAACACCAATGTCTTAATTCCCCCTTTGACAAGTTAAGTAGTGAACTTAAGTTCACTTATTATTTCATTTTCTATTTCATTTGAATCATGAATGTATGCATATCATCATATAATCATAAATAAGTTGTGGCATACTCGATCATTCATCCTCATCATTTCATTAACTAATCACCATACATTCACATTAATGTATTTCATTTCATGTAACATAAACAATATCTTGTACCAAATAGTAGACATTTCATGCAAGTCTCATATTTTAACAATAGACTTTTCATGCACAATCTGATATTATACTTCATCATTCAAGTCAAAAAGTCAAGTACCCTAAGGTTCCTAAGAGGTTATGGAAGTCTTAGTGTTAATACATTATGAAGTCTTTCTCATTATTCTTAAAAATTCTATAAAAATCTCTTTTCTTTTGATTCTCTTTGTACCTTAAGCATTACTTAAATACCTTTGATGCATTTAAATATCATCCTTGGGTATTTTGAGCTTCTTTATATATTTTAAATTCCCTTATAACCTTTTTATTCATAATTTGCTCTTAAAGATCATTACAATTTAAACTCCTTAAACTTTCTCTATATAGGGCTTGAATCTTCCATTTTCCAGATTTGATATCTTTCACAAGAAAATTCCTAATTTATTATATACTCAGTATTAGGTATTATAAAAACATTTCTAGATTCCTAACTTTTCAAGCTTTCTAAGAAGGGTAATTTCATAAAAACTCATTTTCATTTGACCGATGTGCCCTTACAAAGTTACCCCTTTTATAGATTTTCTCAGCACACTATCCAACATTTTTAATCCATATTTTGTCCTTGCATGGTACAAATCATTGTGCATGGAATATATGGATGTGATATCCTATGTGTTAGCTTTTTGAAAAAGTTAGTTTCATTTCATTTGCATTTGCATTTTTCTAGCTTGAGTTACACTTATTTTACTATTGAAAGGTTAGATTTAAAGTTTCAGTCTTTGGCTTATATCTTAAGCTAGAAAACTCCTTTTTAGGTGATTCTTTTAGAATCTTCTCTAGTGTGTCTAGTTTGTGACAAAAATAGTTTTGATCCAAAATATTTCATATTTTATGAGTTTCATATTTCAAAGTGTCTATTGCCAGAAAATAGCTAATAATCCAACATCTACCCTTTTTGTGTTTTATGTCACTACCTCAACATAAGGACCGCACACCACATTTTTAAATCACATTTGAGCATGGAAAAATCATAAAAACCTTTAGCAACAAAGGAAAGCATGCAGTGTTCATTAAAACATATTTCACAAACAACCATTCAAAAACTTTTGTCAACAACACAAGCTTGAGGCATCCTAACCATGGACAAGGTTAGAAGCCAACAATGCTTGAACAAAAATAAGAAGCTCCTACCACTTGGTGTAGAGGCTTAAATGAGTCATTCTCTTCACTCCTAGAACTCGAACAAAGAGCTTTATGTAGAGTGACCCTTTTTGAATCTTTGCTTGAAATCTAGTATCTTTGAGATAATATTTTTCACAAGAGTTAAAAAGTGTACTTCTTGCAAGGCTAGTGAATTGTATGGGCTAGGATACAAGTGTTTGGAAGAGGGTTTGGGTTAAAAAGGCTTCTTGAAGAGGAGGAGTAGAAGAAGAAATAACAAAAGAAGAACAAGAACAAGAGAGAATGCTAGAAGTCTTGGAAACTTAGCAAATAGGTAAAGGAACAAAATGAAACACAAATTGGTCCCTTATATAGGTCTCTTGACTATGAGACTCAAGGAGCTATTTGGAGGATTTTCATTCTTCATTTAGTTCATTAAGTTAGCCTTTTAGTTGGGGTAATGGGTAGTTAGGACTTGGTTATTTTTTGTTTTTATGCCATAAGAATGCTTTCCCTATAAATAGCTTCAAGCCTATAATTGATCTAATAGCAAGTTGTCAAAACTTTGACATCTATCAAGCTTTCATTATGACGTGCAAGCTAAGATCAAGTCACAACTTTTCCTCCCATAAATGATGATGCAGCTAGAGGGATGATTTTTCATTCTTCTCATGAATGCATGCATCATATATTCATGTCATGAGACTTTAGGATTATTACATGATTTAGTTTCCAATCTTATGTGTGTATAAATACATGTATATATGGCTGAAAATATGCATGTGATTATGATACATGTGATCTATTTTCTCATCTTATCATAGCATTTAAATTAAACAAGAATTGGTGTCACAATATATTTCAGGTTAATCATAATTTTGGAATCTTAATTATAAGAATTGTAATCCTTGTTTTAATATACTTTAATCTTCTAATTGGAATCCTATGCTCATTAATTAGTCTAATCATCCATTAGCTTTTTAATCCATGATTAAAATAGTTAAATCATTTACTTGTCAGCATCTCATTCATACTATTAAATAAGTTGTCTATAGAAACTTATACTGATAAATTAATATTATATGCTAGAGATTGGCTATTTTAGGTTAGTTTACCTTTTAACCATTTTAGGCATTAATCCAATGGCTTAGATTAATTCTGGCTTAAAGATAAGCCTAGGGATTTGTGCAATGACATTGTTTTAATTATTAAATTTGTGGCATTGTAGTAATTTTCTAATCCAAGAGAACGGCATTTTAGTAATTAGACATTGATAGTGGCGTTCTTATGATTCTATTTATAAAATAAGGGTATTTTTATAATTTCTACTAAGTAATAGCAATTTTGTAATTATTTTCATCTTTCTCTAGACACACTTGGTTATTATAATATTATTTATTATATTTCATAATGCTTGTCAAATCTCTATTGGTTTTACTTATTTTTCATTTTAATTATTAATTAAGTGTTCCTAATACTACTTAGGGTTAATTAAATGTTTCTAATTAACTCCTTACTATTTTTTTGACTTTTTTATTTATTATAAATTTATACTATCTTCTTGATCAATGTAATTTACTAATTACTATCTAAATTAAGGAATTTGATCTCATAATTAGGTTGTCTTTGTTTAATATGCTTAATTTAGTGTCTCTGTCTTAAGACTACCTATTACAAGTCATTCTTGATTTATACGTATTAGCTATTTACTCAAGCTGATTGACTAAATCAACCATAAACCATCAATGTTGACATTTCCCATTATAGGGCCAAGATTAATAGTCTAGTTGATAAATGAATCGCTCAGGTTCATTGAGTCAATTGACCTAGATGAAATTTGGGATGTTACATTCAAAGTTCTTTTAATTGTTGCAACACTTGTGTTTTTATCTTCTAAGTGTTTAAGATAATTTTTGTAAGGTATTAGGCACTATCTTCTTCTTGTAGTTCTCTTTCCTCATTAAGGTTAGCTTCTTATTGCTCTCCTCAATGATGTGACATTTGTTAACTAGGATAGGAAAGTCCCTAATTTTGCTGTCAACCTAGACTCATACTTCACACACTTCCAAAACTCGTAGGGGTTCCCTCTGAAAACCCTCAAGAACTTGATCAATTCCTTGAACTTAAGGTTATATGCAATACTAATCCGTCCTTAAGTCAGCTACATGAACTCCTCATCCTTGACATTCCTCACTGATGCTAGGAAGTACTCCTCATAGAAGCAAATCTTGAACATCTCCTATTTGATCATCATACAGAGCTTCCAACAACCTCTAGGTGCCAAGCCTACCAAAACTTTGCACAAGCCTCAGGCATGGAAGTAGTAAAAGTCACCTTATGTTCATCTCTGCATTTGATCACTGAAAATATATTCTCTATGCTCTTGATCCACTCCTTAGCTTGGTTTGGTTTAAGTGCTCCCCTAAATGATGACAAATTTGCCTTGTAGAACTCTTCGAACCACATGTGCTCTTGACCATTAGTCATATTAGGACCATGACCAGCTTCTTCTTATCAATCCATCTGCTCAAACATCATCTACATAGTTCTCACTATATCCCTAAGAGCTCCTACAATCTCATTTCTCTATCATCCTTATTTCGACTCCTATCTTGTCAGTGGTGCCATCAGTCCCAGTACATAGAACAGTAAACACTAAGGTGATCATGCTCAATACTCTATGCAAAGTAGGCTAATTATTGTGGAACACACACAAATGACAATCATTCACCTTTATCCTATAACTCATCCTATAAACAAAGATTTACATATTATAGAACTATCGCATTATGCTTAAGAAGCATAGTTAGTCCAATCCTCAGAACTTCATAGAATTAACTCTGATACCAAAATGTAACACCCTATATTCAATGTAATACACCTGGGTGCATTTAAGTTAATCATTAGCAATTACACTTTGTTCTAGTTATTAATTTTAATAACTTTGAAAATACTTAGTAAAAATATAGTTATTTTTTTATTTAAAAATAAAACATGAGTCTTACATAAGTATAAAAACTCTTTGCATAAACAATTATCAATTCATAACTCAAGATTCAAGCATGCATAGTCATCGATTCACAATTCCACATAATATTTTCAAGCTATTCAGTCAACAATCAATTTTCACAAGTATAATCCATATAGTGTGCCAATTACCACAATATCATCAGGCTATTAAAATTTATAACATATCCCCAAAAGGGCAAAAGCTGAAATTTCCATAAGTATATAGGTCAAAGTGTAAATTTCTCTTTTTAACACTTTCCTTAAAACTAATGATTCTCAAAATTAATTTATACTTTTAAAATATCCAATACGACTTAAATATTATTTCCAAACTATTAGCTCATGAACCCTTCAGAAAGCTATTGTGACTTGTGTTTTGAATAACAACAAAATAAATTGTTAAAATATTTTGAAGAAATGACTAATAGTCTGGTTGAGTTTTTGAGATATTTAACAAGACTATTCTTGTAATATATAAGTTCAAATCGTGACATATTATTCATAATGTCATGTTTTATGATGACTAAAATCTCATTCAAAGATATTCAGTATTTTAATGATGTGAAAAAAAGTTTAGAAAGCAAACTAAAATATGTAAGAGACATGAGAAAGCATCAAATAATGTCATAATCTAAGTCTGGGTCTTCAAAAAGTGATTCGTGCATTCAAAAAGTGCATATCCAATTGAAAAAGTGATCTCTTATGATCATATCAAGTTCATCATTATCAATCACTTTAGTTATGATCTTTGAAGATTATCCAATTGAAAAAGTGCATATCCAATTGAAAAAGTGATCTCTTATGATCATATCAAGTTCGTCATCATCAATCACTTTAGTTATGATCTCTAAGAATATTCGTATTATGAGAAAATCCTTACCTAGCTCAGAGATAAGTTCAAAAGACCAACAAATAGCTCAGAAAGTGTGAAGCACTTTAGAAAGCACATCTACATTAGAAACTGCACTTGACCAATAGAAACTTAATGAAATTTAAAGAAAAGGTTCATAAACCACGATCATAAGGTAAAAGTAGTTTCTGAAGTTTTATTTAGAAACCATTGTCAACATTTTTGTACTAATAAGGACAATACTGACATAACTCAGCTACTCTTCTAAGGACTTTCTAAGACACAAAAATAATATCCACATGTGTCAAGAGGAAGGAAAATTAAAGTATAATAGTCCAATTCAAAATCCAAGTATAGAAGGATGAAGCATTCAAACGTGAAAGAACTTTTGCACATCAAGCGCGAAACTCTTTAACACTTTCTGAAGTTCATATTTTTTCAAATCATTTTTGTAAAAGAAAATCTTTTTTCTTGTAAATATTAGCTAATATTTTCTTCTAGGAAGAAAATGAAAAATATTTCGAATCATATCCTTCAACACTGAATTATCTTAGGAGACTTGAATGTTGTGTTCTTGGAGTGTAACAACCCAAAACTTATTTCTTATTGTACCCTGATCCAATAGTGATAAAGTGAGATTAGCTTGGAGAGGTTAGCACAAAACTACTTGTTGGTGAGAGTAATTTGGAACTACTACTCACTGAAGATAGCTTGTAAAGGCTATTTAAAGAATATCTTACTTTCTCATATTAAGCAAGTGGTTGATTAGGGGAACTCAACAAGGTTGTTGAGAACTAGATGTAGGCATTGTTTGGCCAAACCAGTATAAAAATCCTTGAGTAATATCTCTATATCTCTATCTCTATCTCTTTATTCTTTAGCACTTGATTTAATTTTATTGTGTTAATTTTGAAACACATTTAAAAGCAGATTATGAAGCTTGGTAAGCTTTAAACTACTTTAGAAGGTGACTTTTTGAAGCTTTCTAACAATTGTTGTTCCGCTGCCTTCAAGTGAAAATTACTTGATAGATTTTGTTTAGTTTCAGAAGTCAAAAAGGATTAAGAAGCATAATTTAACCCTTTTCTCGTGCTACTTTCTCCTTAGAAAAACAACATCAAAATTATTTTTGGGCCCTTGGCCAAAATTGCCAAGCTTTTGGGGTTAAAATGTAAAATTTCACTTTTTGGCACTTAGTGAATTTCAACACTTTTATAAGCCCTTTTAACTTTATCAAAGACATTTTGAACATATGAATATATGCAAGACAATTTTAGGCTCCATTTATATTCATTTGGCAAAAAATACATATTTGAGAGTTTCAAAGTGCAATTTTTCATATTTTGCAAAACTATCGAAGCTTAACACTTTTGAAAGTCTTTTTTAAACACTTAGGATGCTAAAAATAATTTTTACAACAATTTCTAACATCCCAAACACCCCAAAATAGTGCCAAACAGTACTACAGTACCAAATAGTGGGAAAAATAAAAATTGAAGTAAGAGTTAAAAATTATATTCTTACCCCTTTCTAATTACTAATTTCATTCAAAAATTATCCCAAGACACTTTAAACAAAAATACATGCATTTAGAAACTTCATGCACAAAATTTATATTATTACCCCTTATTAGTTTTTAACACTTTAAAAAGTTCTCTTAAACACTTTAAACACAATGTACAAAATTTAAATCAACTAAAACTAACTCAAACCCTCTAGCATGCATGGCTGAGACACTTATGCAAGAGTTTAGGAAAGCTCAAAATTTTATGTCTCATGCTTAAAACACTTAAGACACTAGCTTGGACTCACTAACAGATCAAAACAACAAAATCAACATTTTCCAATCCCTTGAGCATTACAACTCCACCACTATCATCATTTCCATTCTTTAAAAACCCATTTTCTTAACAAAAATACAACCTTGAGGGAAAAATAAAATAATAATCACATAAACAACACTTTCATGCATAAAGACTTAAACTTTACCAAACAAAAATCCAAGTGGACACTTAGAATCATTAAATACCCTACCAATAAATATTTTTAACCGATTAAATTTGATATTAAAGTATTAGAACCCAAGAACATCAAAAAGTGTGGAACTTTAACCATTTAAGCTACCAAAAATAAAACCTTTTCTCATAAAAATACATGAACTTTAGCCATCAAAAGGGCATAATCAAGCTTTAAAGTCGCTCTTTTGGTGGTTCCAATAACCTTACTATATACTCATCATCAAGCTCATATATGCAACAAAAAGTAAATAAATCAAGAAAGGGTGCATATTTTCTCTTTTTTTTTTTAAACAAAAGGATCAAGCTTCAAGTTTTAGAAGGCTTAAACATGATGGTCTTAGAACCATCATCAAAGAGTTATCATTAGCAAGCCATAGCTTTTGATCATCAACCAAAATCCAAAAGAAAATAAGAGGAAATAAAAGGAAAACATAACAAAAACTCCTACCAAGTAGTGGTTCTTGCTCAAGATTGTGAAAAGGGTTGTGCTTGGAAAGGAAAAAGAAGAAAAATCTTCTCTTAGGCTGATATAGGGTTTCAGCTAAGAGGATGTGGAAAGAAAGGAGAAGTTTTTGTTATCGTTTGGTTAGTGGAGAGTGGTGGTTATGTGTTTAGGTGGTGATTCATGGTGAGGGTTTGGATTGTTTGAAGCTTAGAGATTTGTTTAAGAGCAAATAAGTTGTCTTAATAGAGGAGAAGAGGAAAGTTTGAAGTAGGGAGAGTGGAGAGAATTTTTGCACAAAACTTGATGCTCAAGTTATGTCAAAAAAGTAAAATGAAGAGAATGGGTATATGTGAGTGAGTGTGTGTGTGTGTATGCTTGCTCTAGAAACAAAAATGAGAGGATGTAAGGTTGTGTGTTGGCCACGACTTCATTAGGGTGGTTAGGTAGGATATTTTTGTGTTTTTATGTGTAAGGTTAGGAGTTTGTTTAATTAGGAGAAATATTAAGAAATGAAAATAAAGCATTTACGACACCTTAAATTTTAGTTAAGGGGCTTAATGCAAAGCTTTAGTAGGCTAACCTTAATTAATTCAAATTTCAAATGTGACATTACTCCTAATCTCATGGAAAAGAAATAGTGGTAAAACAATTTTGTCCCCTTATCTTTTAGTGTGGTGACATCATCATGTCCACACTTGTTAATGGAGATTAAGAGTACGATTAAGTTTGTTTAAACATTCTTGGACCTTAATCAACTTAAAATAATTATCTTGACCAAAAATTAATTAATAAAAATAATTAATCTTTAATTTGAGTATAATGTTCTCTATATCTGCTTAATTACCTTAAATAAGCTTAATTAGTACTAATGGGGCAAAATGATAATTTTACATCAAATTAACCAGAACATATCAAATCATCATATATCCCTCAAATTATCATATCCAACTTCTGGGTGATGATGGTGTTCGATCGTCACTTAATCCAGTAATCACCTCAAGGGTATTTTGGTAATTTCATGCACACAAAAAATATGGAATTATGATTTTCACATCAATCACTATCCAAAACATATACAATCTCCTTAAAACATTAAAGTAAACCATTGAGGATAGTTGAGACTGGCCATACTGGGGCAAAAATAACCTCAAAGGCATTTTGATCATTTTACATATAAGGAAAAATCGGCATTACATTTGCCACTTCAACCAAATTTTGCTTTAACCAATTCTTTCACATCAAATTAAATGATACAACAACAATGACAATGACTAAGACTTATCCAACTAACTAGAGATCAGCTTCATGGATCAAACAACACCATAGTGTTGTCATAAATCATGTTAGTATTCAAACCATTAAATTCTATATCTCTTTCAATAGTTTCATTTGAAGTTTTTCTGAGTTTACCTTTTAATTAGAATTGACAAAACCCCTAAATTAGTCCCCTTAAATTTTTTATTAAACAAATTAGCCCCTCTAGAAAAGAAAAAACCCAAAGAAGTCCATGCCAATTTAAAATGTTGGACAAATTGGTCAATCTAGAAAAAAAATAAACAAATTAGTCCCTTAAGAATTATGAAAATGGCTAAATTGGTCCTTGTACAAATGAACTAATTAATTTGTCCAATTTTTTAATTTGTAGGGACTTTTTAGATATTTTTTTCTACAAGGACCAATTTGTGAGAATTCTTTTCTAGAGAAACCAATTTGTTCAATTTAAAATTTTAAAGGGATCAAATTAGGGGTTTTGTCATTAAAATATGGTTCTTTGATTAAATCATAGACGTCTTACCAATTTAGATGACTTGTAAATTGAAATTTGATAATGTTTGAGTGAATGAAATCGTCATTTTTTGAATGGAAACGATTTAATTGCATCTTTACATGTTGAATGCATAACAAACAATGACATATATTCAATGCCATGGATAATAGCAACGAGTAGAAGTAAAGAAGTGAAAATTGAACTTATAAATTGATCTTCCATGTTTGCATATACTGATGTACATTTTAATTGATGCAAAATGTTGAAACTCCTTGTCACCGTCTTTGAATCCTTAGGGAAAAAGGCATTATGCTTGATGTGATCATGTACTTTATAATTGTTGCATTGTGCATTGAATGAAGATGATTAAGAACAAATCAAAAAGAATATTTGGACTATTCTAAAAGTGATATTGATCTCAAATGTGGTAAAAATTGTGAAACTTTCAAAGGCTATTACAACAAGGTATATGGATTGAGTTACATGATCTAATCCTCTATTTGTCATAGGATTGAAATAATGTCATATCTAGATTATAAAACTAGAATCATTTATGCCTTTCAAGAGTCTTCAGAAAATATTCTGAATATGAAGTCACGAAAGCGCTTTGAGTATTGTCGAGGATCAACAAGCTGATATTGAGGTTGAGTCATATTGAATAGACTTGTAGGCGTGTTCAAGCTTTTTATTTATGTCATAGTCTTGAAGTATGTCTATGATACCAAAAAATAACACAACCTCATAAAACTCTCCAATTGGTTCTCCTAAGAGTTGTAATTCACAATTACTCCTTCTCACTGTCCCTTTCAACCCTTGCTGGCATATTGACACCTAATTTGATGCTAGCCCACCTGTAAATACAAAAATATATGGAGATGTGTTGGCCAACACGGCATAAATAAATTAATAATGGCTAGTTAGATCTATAGGAAAGATATATTTAGTTCAATTCCTTTGGAATAAGATAGAAGTATACAATCATATCAAGATCGAATCAGAATATACAACCACTACATTAAAGTTTCAAAAGGAAATATGACCTAGAGGGATCTAGAAGTAGTTGATCCATGTCAGCTCTTGACATATGGGGAGTTCCTTCACCTTCTAAATCACCTATGATTAAGAAAGACATTTGTTTTTAGTTTCTTAGGAAGCAAGTATATGTCATTGAAGTGTTAAAGTGTTACACGTAAGGACAAGTAAAGTACCAGTTGGAGTTGCGATCCTGAAGGCATGAGGTCCCCATTTATTGATATATCTTTGAAATGAATACCGACAGCAGACTATAGTCCATAATGCCCTCTTGCTCTAAAAGGTCACAATCCCTATCAATTTGCCTATGATTACAAATACATACTTGAGATGTTTATAGTATTTGGATGGGTAACAAAATAAAAGAACCAAAATTAAAGATATTACACCCATATAATGAAAATGAAAAATTCGTATACATCCATGAAGCATGGGTATTCCATTTTTTTTTAAAAGTACTTGTATTTGGAACCTTAAAGGTACAACTACATGTTGAGTCTACCTAGGTACGCACCAATGACTCCATTTTAAAAAGTATTTGGCTACGATGAGGTATAGTTGGGTACACCCAGGTACACATACTTCAGGCTGGATATGTCAGTTCAATGAATTTTAATATTTTTTCCCTTTTTCTTCTTTATTTCTTTCTTTTTTCAATTCCCATGAGCCATAACCTTTCCCTTACCCAAATTTCTTTTTGGTTTAAAATTTTAAAATGTAGTGTTGAATAATTTAGACATGTTTTATGTTAAAATTTTAGTTTTTTTTCCACATGAAATTTATGAAATGTTAATACTTTTGTTATATATATTGACGTACATTTACTTCACTATTTCAAAATTTTTATAGCCCGTACTTGTACTCAATATGGGTACTATTACCATATCATGCAACATAGGTATATAAATTTGGATTTGTAATTATTCAACTTAGAAGGCAAGATAACAAAAAGATGAGCAACTCAAATACAAGTTTGGGTAATGAAATCATTCATCACCTGCTAAACTCTTGAAACCATGATCTTTGTAATCGAAATATAAAGTTTAGATCAAGATCTTTTAGAATAGTGATTTCACTAATTTCTATCTTCTTATATCTTTATGCGACCAAGTGAAGAGCCCTTCAAATCAAAGCGTCTATGGATGGTATACTTAGAACAAAAGAGGTTACCCATTATGATAAATAAACCTACAAATCCAAACATGCTATAAATATTATAAACATAGTGCTTAAGTTTTCTAATTCATATTTCATCATTCTATTAATCTTGTAATTCTACTATCCTATAAGATTAAGCACAAGTAAATTCAAAAAGTCATAAAACTAGCAATTTCTATTATGCTTTAGTATACCTTCTTTTGACCAGCCCAATCAATTTTACACAATGTAGGCCATAAAACTTTGTCAATAATGAATTTTCAAATGCTCGAAAATGATTATAGTAAGCTTGGAAGCATTCTCAAAAGAGCCTACAACAAAAATCCAGCATTCAAATTAGCAAAAGCTTGCCTTGATTTTGAACAAAATTTTTCAAATACGGACATCATATGCATAACACTCACTTTTGCTTCAGCTTTTTTCATTGTCTTAATCATGTAACGATCATCATTGGTTAAGTAAAAGAAGCTACCACTTTTTCCTGGAGAAGAAAGTTCACGAAGGGCATCATTCCCACATATTGATAACATGTAATCAGCTGGATCCACCTTGAATAGCCTTCTAAGAGTCCTAAGGATCGAGTTTCATTGGTTGTAAGTTGATTAATGATTACATGGAAAAATCTTACTAGTATGTTATTTGGACATATCAATGAGAATATTGATTGACTATTGGGAGTGTAATGATTGATCATGAGAGTTTTATCTTGATAAATAGAGAGTCAAATAGACCATAGTAAGTGCTAATGTTGTAACCTGAATGAGGATTTATATGCAAATGACTAAGGATTTTATATATATAACTAGGAATCATATTATCACTTACCTTTCTTTTGATTCCCCATTCATCCACACAAAATCATCATTAATACTTACTCTCCCCAATAGGCAATTGATATGATTGAGTATGTTTAAATAACATTACTAAGTCCTAGTTATATTAATGGAAAAAAAAAGGGCTATATGAATGTATAAACCTTGATTCCTAGGGTGCATTTGATTGAAGGGTAAAATTTGGGAGAAATATTTTCATAAATAAAATTCATGTGTAAAATTACATATGAAGTTCATTTATAAAGATATTTCCCCCCTATTTTTAACACTTTAACCAAACACACCTTTGATGTTAAAAGGAGTGTATTCATGCTAAAATATTTTAATGTATGAATAATGAACAAAAAACTAGTAGAAAGAATAAACTATGTATTAAGGCTGACCTAAAACTACCGGGAAATAGTCTTCCACTTGAACTCACTTGATTGATGTGGTGGAGTGTATTTGGAACCTTCAGGAGGAAATCTTGTCCACATTTCTCCTTAGGATCAAATGCAGAAGGCTTTAGATCAAAATGCTGAAGGAGCAGGTCTTCCTACAAAATGCCAATACAACAACATATAGTGAAAAATACTACTAGCAAGGTGTATGGACAGACCAAATTTATAACATGCATGAAACAATAGATGAAAGCAAAAATCATGATTGCATCTTGTACCGCTAATGTGTATGTAAAGAATATTAAATTGAATACAAATTTTATTAATTGAAATTGTACTTGTGTTTCATTTTAGTACTTGAAATTTTTTAAAAAATGATATTAGGCCCAATTTGATACATAGGATAAGACGATAGTATTAGATAAGACTATAAAGTTAATTTTTAGCACATATTTGGTGTCACATAGAATAGTATAATGTTATACGGTCAAACTATGTTTATACTATGATTATAAGATTAAGTTATCAAGTCCAAAAAGCATAACAATACGTGACAATATTGTTTTTACTAGTCAATCCTAAATTAACTCTTGCTTACTTTTTAAGCAACGCCCACCCCCCCGTCATCGTTTACCACCTGCTCATCCACCACTTACCAGCCGATCACCATCTGCCACTTATCGATAGGCCTCCCTTGCATCCATCCTCTTGCTTCGTCTCCACCAATCATGTGGCGAACCAAACGATGGATAGGATAAATACATGTATTGTGGATTATTTATACTATACTATTAAACTATATGCTATTATGTATAGTAACACTATTAGAACTTATCCTATGTGATGCACCAAATAGGGCCTTAGTATATAAAATTATACAATATATTTGTATTATTCTCTAGATGACATACACAAAGACTAACTATAATTACATTTTGTAATTTAAGAGATAATCATTAATTTCTAAATTGTAAGGAGTAAAGTAGAAGATTCATACAACTTTAATTTCAAAATAAATATTTACTTAGAAAATACTAGTCAAACTATTTTGAAAAATGAAATGTCATTAGTAAACTTAATGAATTTAAAAATATTAGTAAATTTATTTTGGAAGGAGACAGATCAAAACCATTGGCATTGTCCTTCTTTATTGAATAGTGCATCATAATTTCATTGAAATACTAGATAAAAAACTAGTGTTGTTTTACCCAATTTTATCCATTACACATTTATTTCTAGTTTAGTCCTTACCTTTTACCTTTTTTATTTTAATAGTTTTTCCTTATAATTTATACAACTTGGTTGTCGATAGTGATTTCATTGCAATTTCTAATTAAAGTTATGATACATATCTCACAAATGAATATAACATATAAGTGACATAGTAATGATGTGAATAATAGAGGCGTTGTCATTACTTCTCTTAACAAGGAAAGCATAATGGTGAATTCTACTATACCCTCTAAAAAATAAAGAGTTCTAAACCCTTTGATTGTTAGTTCAATAAAATTTAGAAGGTTTTTAATTTGATTCACCTAAACAATCACATCAAAACTCTTAATTTTATATTTAAATTCACAATAATTTTTTAGTTCCAATTAACATTTTCCCCTTTAAATTTTAAAAAATCTTAATTACTTAAAATACAAAGAACCCTAACATTTTTCTTTTCATACCTATGAATCCTTTTTCTAATTGCATCAGAACCATTGCCAACCACAACGTCATTGTCACCATCCTCATAGTACTACACTCATACTCTGTGCATTCTAATATTGTTACAAGTATTCATCATTGATGTCCTTAATAGGAGATTGAATATGCAAGCATGGCTTCATTGGAACCAATTACCATCCTTATATCCTCAAAGGTTGTAACAGTTTGAAATCTCAATGATCATCCATGAAGCTCTACAAAAATTGGTCGTACCCAATGCATATATGCATGTGTTCTTTTTCAAATTTTTCTACGATCTACTACATAAGAAGGGCATTGAAATAGTGAACTTTGGGAAGAGTAATTTTTCTAAGATTAGTGCTCAAAAAATGTAAAACACAAGTTTTTTTCCTTCAATTTCTAACAAAACCACATTTGAAAAGATAGATTCATGGTTTAGGCCACAATAGTGATAATGTTGTGGACGATTGTTTTCTGAGCAATTTTAAAAATTAGGATATGTAGATTTAGGAGAGAAGAATTAGGCCTTGGGATTTAGAATTTGGGGTAAAATTTTTGGTAATGAAATAAGAATCTAAATAGGCAAGTTTGTAATTCAATAAAAATATTATAGGTCCAAACATAAAACTAAAAGTAGCAGTATGTAAGTGTTCAAATAAAATAAATTGAACAAATTGCAAAATTTCATTGGGTCATCTAGAAAGGGTATGGATCTATTTATTTTTGAGTGAGTACCATAGAAACCATAAGATGGCTTTCTCTAGATTGATATGCCTTTAAATTGGTGAATTTTAAGGAGTTTATAGGTTGTTTTACTTTTGTTATTTGAGTCTTTAATGGTTTATTTTGCAAAGTTTGGTAGTTTTTAAGCTATGTTAGAATTATGGTAATCTAAGTGTTGATTTGTGTTGTTTTCAAGTTATTTATGTGCTTGAATTGGAAAATATTGCAACTCGAGGCTGAACACAAGTTGGAATTAGAGTCCTGAAATTTGTCGCACAACCTGAAGGTCAAAATCCACTATCTAGGGGGTTCAAAGAACAAAGACAAGTGCATTCTACCGGTTCATAGCCCAAGTGGCCAAATGCACAAGCCTAGGTGATGCAAAGCTAGATGGTAGCGTATTCACGGCCCAAGCAATCAAAATGTATCGCATAGGAAGTGGCAACACATTAGCCACATTTTTTTTCTTTAAAAACATAAAACTTGGTCTTTTAGGGGGATTGTTAGGTTAGAATAAAGGGAAAAACATTTCCCAACTTTGGGAGGAGGCAAAGGATAGCTAGAGGAGGATGGATTGAAGAATCATCACCCAATTCTATGTTTTTCTATCATTCTTCTTTTGTTTTCTTATATTTATGATTTTGAAAACTCCTTGGTTAGGGTGATGATATAACTTGACTTGGATGATGTAATCTGATGATGTAATCTTTTGTTTCTTACCTAATTCTAGTTTCTTTTCTACATATTGAGTGTATGTCATTGGTTTCATAATTTGTATGAAGTGCAAACTAATACCTTGATTTAGGGTTCATCTATAGAATTTGGAAACTCATATGTTCTTGCTCGTGTGATAAACACCATAATCTACTTCAATCTTGGAATGGTTGTGGTTGATTGTGTGGTTCGCATGAAATTTCATTGAATTTGTAAAGCCCTTTGTAATTGAGATTGGTCTAAGAAATTAGAGTATTGCATTTAGTTAAAGGATGATTAGTATACTAAGGAATTGGTTGTTAGTCAATTTGGAATTTAACCATCAATTGTGGAATAAAAGCTTGATTAAGTAGGAATTCATAGGTCCATCAAAAAGCAAGTGAAGTGGATCCCTAACCTTATCAAAAAAATCCAAAAATCTTAAATTTTTTTTTTGTTTTCTTTTATTGTTAAGTTATAATTTCTTCAATCTAAAGTGGATACAATAATATAATTAAGAATTGAATTGGCCAACTATGGCTTGGTAAACTCAATCCTCATGATAACACTCACTTACCTGTTTTATTTACTACTTAAACGATTCGGTGCACTAGGATTAGTTATCATAGATACATAATCATTATTTTTTGTTCAAAATCTAAGGTGTGACAATGTGTTGACACATTCTCATATATCATTGGATGAAATGTGGGATCCATAATAAGTGGGGTCATATCCCATCCAAGGTAGATAAGAGTGTGTTAGCATAGTGTCTCATATATTGTGAGTATAAATAACATTTCTCCTTATATATGTCATGAATGAATGAGAACAAAACCTATTTCTTGTCCAAGAGCAACTAAGAATTTCTTGGAAGTAAAAATGCAACATGAAGAACTATGCTAGTTATCATTGAGGTGTAAAACATATGAATAGGGATGAAAACAAGTTATGATAGGTCAGATTTATTCTTAACATGTGTAGATCACAACTTTTTAGTATGAGCTTGGCTTGGTATATCTACAAGTTTGACATGACCTAAAGCTTATTTACAAAGCTTCTGAAATTGGATTGGACTTATCAATTCAACAAATTAAATTGAAAATCAATCCCTAATTTAGTGTTATCAAAAAATTATAAAATAATATAAATTTAAGCTTCAAAATTTATGTAAAAAAGACCAACATAACTTTTAATTGCTTTCAGATTTTTATGAGTCAAATCACTCTTTAATTTATAAATAATTGGCCAAGTACAAAATTGAACATATGATCATCAACACTTTCATTTATACACATATTACTATGCGATATGAGACTAATTTGCTTCTTCTATGTAGAATTATACACATTGCGGATGAGAATTTGTCCACGTTGATTATTGATGATAAGTGGAGGCATAAGAATGTGTCTAAGAGGAAGCAAATGGTCAAAGTATAAGCATGTTGCAATTCCAAGTTGTTTATATCCACTATTTTTCTTATTTGATGAATGGTCAAATTGACTAAGTTAACACAAGGCTTTTAATAGCTATTGTGTATAATTATTGTTTAATAATGTTTTATTAATATTTAATAATTTATATTTATATTGATTTAGTTTATAATATGTAAGCAAATTATTATAGATTATATTTTACATATTATATAGGAAATACATTTTTTGGTCCCCTAATTTATTTTTATTTTTTATTTTGATCGCCTAACTAATTTTTTGTTCTTTTTTATCCTTTAAGTTGCTTTTTTTTTGTCCCTAACTTATTTTTCTTATCATTTTAGTCCCCTAACTCTTTTTACTTTTCATTTTTGATTTATTTTAATTTATGTTTATTTTCTATTCTTGTAGTATAACATAGTAAATCAAAATAAAATTAAAAAAAGGAAATAAAATTGAATAAGATATTTACACATTTTAATTGTAAAATAAAATAAATTAAATAAAACATAAATTACAAATTACAAATGATACAAACAAAAAGAATTAAATAAAAACATAATATAAAAAGGTTCTTATTATTTATTTTTGCTAATTTTTAATTATTTTTAATTTCTATTTTTATTAAAATTTTGTTTTTATTTTAAAGTCAAAAGGGGTAAATATCTTGTTTATTTTTTACGATTTCTTTGTTTTAATTTATTACATCATATTACAAGAATAGAAAATAAAATAAATCCAAAAGGAATAAAAAAATTAGTTAGGGGACTAATGAAAAATAAAAATAAGTTAATGACAAAAAAATAGAAAATTAGTTAGGGTACCAATGTAAAAAATAAGTTAGGGAACAAAAAAGAATAGAAATGTAGTTAGAGGACCAAAATGACAAGTATAAAAAAGTTAAGTGACCAAAAAGTGTATGTTATCATTTATATTATATACTTGTATTTTTTATATTTGATATATATATATATATATATATATATATATATATATATATATGTTTAATTTCTATACATTGATAGTGTAAAATTTTTTACACTATCATCTAATAAATTATCCTATTTGCATGGCTTTTCAAGTAAAGGGTATGGGACTTAACCTCCTTTACTAATGGTGCAATACATAATTGAATAACAATATAAAAATCAATGGCAATACATTATTGAATGACAATATCAAAAAGTTTTATGGTATCAAGTATGTTAAAACAAAACTCAATTTATATTATATTTTACACATAATATACATAAATAATTGTAGCATCTTGGCCTAACAAGTTTATAGGTCTTTTATTCAATCTAAACCTAACCTATTAAGATAAATAGACTTTTAAACAAGATAGAGTCTAGTTCTATTTATAAATAGATAAGTTATACCAAGCCATGTTATAGGCTCCTAAGGTGGGCCTATTTGCATCCTACTTATCAAATATGTAAACTAATAAGAAAAATGTAAGGATATTGGACACAACCATTTCAACTCTATTTTCTTGTGTTTATGTAGAATGTTAAATTATTTTAACTTAATGAAGTAATTTTTCATTTGGTTGTTAAGTAGAAAACTTTATTAAAACAAACTACTTTAAAGAAATAGAAGCATATTAAACAAGATTACTAAAGCAAGGAAGGTTGTTTAAGTGCTTTGTTTTGGAAAAAAAAAATCCCAAATTATAATAGTACCTCGTTCCAATGCAAATTTAGCATGAGCTCATAATTTTTGTGTCCTTTGCGTATGGTTTCTCCTTGCCTTTTTGATTTCCTTGGTGCTTTTAGAGTATGGAGTTTTAAAGCCAACAATTCTTCATCTAAAGCACTCGTCCTTGGTGGAATTTGATTGCCACTAAAATCGCCCTCGCCCCATATTTGCATTTTATCACTTGGCTTTCTCTAACCCTACACTTACCCTCCCATCCACTGATTTTCTCCTAGGTTTTGCACTATCTCCTCCCTTTGAAGACCTCCAAACTGCAAGCCTTTTTTGAGATGGCAAAATTGCAACATTCTCCCTGGACAGACTTGATATTCATTTAATTCACTAAATACTTCTTGAGGATCCCACTCAAGATGGCCTTCTTGTGATGACCTAGTTGGATAGTATGTGCCACTTTGATCACTTGGATCCTTGCTCCAATTCCCAACATAAAAACTTCCATTAGGCCATTTGAAAGTCCCCTCCCTTTAGGCAAACCGTCTCCAATACCCATCATACCTATTCCATTGCCCCAAACAAATGACCCTTTCCCCAAATAGTCCCATTCCTCCATTCCCCAACATAATGGTTCCCATCATTCCATTTGTAACTCCCTTGCCCATCCTCCAAACCTCTTCTCCATTCGCCTTTGTATCGATCCCCATTGGCATAACTCATTATACCATGACCATGTTTCAGATTCATGACCCATTGCCCCTGATAAGAATCGCCATTAAAAGCTGTGTGCATACCATTCCCATCCATATAACCACTCTTGAACTCCCCTTCATAAGATGGCCCTGAAGGCCAAGTGAATTTGCCCTTCCCATGGTTTTCCCTTGGAACCATTCTCCAACATATGTGCACCCATCAGACCACATGTATTTTCCTTTGCCATGAGGGAAACTCTGACCATTCTCCTGTATAGTAATCCCCATTTGGGAGAACTCTCTTCCTGGTATGTCTCTAATATTAAAGCACTTTCATTTTGTTCATCCTTGTTGTCATCTTCATCTGCAGGTGGGACACATGTATTGACCCAAATATGCTCCTGGCACGTTCTTGGCAAGTGCTTGTGTTTTTCTCAGGTGGCCTCCCATGCCTTCATAACACTATTACCTTTACCCATCATTGTGACCCTTTACCTTTTTGTTTTCACATTTAGGACTCTTTCCACCACAAATATATTCTTGTTCAAAAGAAATTGAGGATATGGCCAAATGAAAAACAAGAATGAATTTAGAAAATGGTTGTGTTGACTATCCTTACAAGGAGGGAAACAATAAAAGCTAAAGTGAGGAAATTATCATTATATCAATAAGGTAACATGCATGCGAGGGAAATTAATGTGAAAATCTAAAAAATGGCTTTCTGTGTAAAAGCCTTCTTTTTTCTAAACCAAAACTAAAGTGCATGTTTGGGTGAGAATTTTTGCATCTCATCTTGCCAAAATTTTTGGAGACATCCTGGTGTTCAAGGAATGCACAATGTGACAGGCTATGTAACTAACAAAGTGGGCTAGAGCACCTATCTATTTATTTTATGTACCTTGCCATCCAAATTAATGCATTAAGGGGTAGTTATGAAACAATACGTGAAAAAATCATGTCCTAATGATGAGGATGCAACTTTCCCTCCCATGTTTGACTTATTTTTTGTGATTGAGAGAAAGACTTGATTCATCTCTTATAACCTCTATGAACCATGACATATGGAGACAAATGCTAAATCAAGGTGTTTGTTTACTATTATTAGGTTACAATAGTTTTTTTATTTAGTGTTTGCTTACTATGCACAATCATTTTCAAACAATTATTCTAGTTGATGCCTAGATTTGAGAAGAATAATGAATTGCAATGATTCATTTGTGATATTTTGCATTAATGTTAACTACAATAGGAATGATATCTTAGTATTTTTATAAAATTCAAAGGTATCAATCACCTTTACTTATTTGTGGCTACGAATTAACTTTGTGTTCTATTAACTTAAATTATTAATATTTATAAAACTCATGATTAAATCATAGCTATTGAATTCAAAAAGGTATTGATACACTAAGGGTACCAAAAGAAATCCCAAAATATTAATTCCCAAAAAGTGGTACCCTCCTTTTTTCAAGGCTATTGGTACCTTGCAAGGATTAGTGCCTAAATTCAACTATATCTTCAATTTGTAAAAACTAAAAAATATATATTTGAAAGTAGTGGGGGCTTATACTTAAATAATAACCACTCATTAGTGAAAGGTAAAACTATCATGCATACAAAAATCTTGAAAGATTTAATTAAATTATGTTTGTGAGTTTAATTTCAATATATTGACAATGTTAAAAAAAGTTTACAAAGTCATAACCTTCAAATAATTGATATAAGAGTCAAGCCATATTTGATGATGTCGTAATATATGACTTGATTACAATTAGTCTATCAAAATAATTAAAAATAAATCTAATTTTACATTTTAGAAAATTTAAGTAAATTAATTATCAAATTTAAAATTAAAAAAATTATCATCATGAAGCAATAAATTGGTGTAATTAATTAAATTTTAACTTTATAAAGTCTCGAGATGAAAGATGAATGTTTTGTTATGTTGTAACTAAATAAAGTGTTATATCAACCATAGTACTTTTTTTTTTTTTGAGGATGTAAAGGTTCATTCTTCCTTTAAATTTGACTATAAAATAATTTAAAAGTAAGAATATTATTTATCTACTTTATATTTTTAAATTTAAAAATTTTAAGTAGATTGATTCTAAAATTAAATTTGCAAAATATGTCATAATGGGTTAATAGATTAAGATAATTATTTTAACTTAATCTAATTAATGAAAAAAATAAATATTATTATATTATTATAGCATGAGATTCATTTGGATACATTGCTAGGAAAGTACTCATGTTTATAGATGTAGGCATCAACTAGGAATATGATAAGATTATGAAATCAATTCTCTTGTGTTATATAATAAATAGATCATCTAATGTCAAAATTCCACATAATAATATCATATGTGATCTCTCACAATTAATTCTAAAGGTTAGACCGACAAACATCAGTATAAAAGATTTAAAAGTAAGAGATCACACATGACCTTCTCATGTTGAATTTTGACATGAGAAAATCCATCATTACATAATTGCCATGCTTACCTCTTCCTTGTAGTGATTGGTGGTGTAAATAGAGAGCTTGTAGATATAGTTGTTGGTCTTGGGGATTGATTCTTAGTGTTAATAAAATGATGCCACATGGCAATGATGTAGTGAAATGTCATGATCCACCCCTAGGTTGTGATCGGCGCTTAGGAAATCATTCATTTCCCTAGCAAGCCTCCTATCTAAGTTGACGATCACTGGCAGAACCTCCCTTGAAAATGGTTTTTTTTACATATTTGGCTTACATCACCTCATTGGGAACAAAGTTGAACAAACAAATACAACCAATATATAATTATCACCATAGAATCAATTCAATACTTAGCTAAACAATTTATCAAAGATCTAAACATCTGTACAACTTCAAAACATATAACAAAAGGATAGCAAACTTTTACACAAACCATAAAGTCCTACACTGTGTACATATAGAGCACTAATACCAGAAGAACCCTCAAAAGTCCTTACCACACAATTTAATCAATTCTGCAACAGGTGACTCACCAAAAAATGTTCACTAGAGTCCTAAAAGTGGAAGGGTTAAGGACTAATCCAAACTATATTTGAAAAGGAATAGAGTGCCACAAAATAAATCATAAGAACTAAGTAAGGAATAGATATCTTATAACTGGACATGAGACATATGAATAATATACTTATTACAAAACAAAGTAGGATTTTCCCAAACATTCCAAATATATTATAATTAATTGACTTGTAAAATGCCAAGTATTTCATGAAGTCATGTCATAGCTTAAGTTAACTTCTCTATTTGCTTCACTTCCATGGTTCCAATCCAAAAATTAGTTCCAAGATCAACATAGCATAAAATAAACAAAAAACATAACTTGTTTCAAACAAACTAATCACATTTTAAAAATGCTTCAAAACATATCCTAGAAATTCATACAAAGACAAAAAAAAAAAACAAGTTTCTCAAATTCTTCTTCGAGTATATCAGAAACCATAACTCATTGTAAAAGGTCAAAACATTTTGTTTCAATATCTAGGAGGAATCAAAACGAATAACTCCTAACTAGGTAGCCCTATCAACAGACCCTAAAAAGACACACTTGAGCAGCCCATGACCTGACCTTAGTGTTTGTAACAATTATTGAACTTGTTGGCCTATACACTTGGCTAGCAACCACCTTACTAGTTGGGTTCTTTTTTCATTTTAGAGAAAACTACTATTTTAACCCACGAAAGATTATTTTGATAAAATAACCGTTAAAAGAAATTATATTTACCAGTGAAACCCTAAAGATCCATCCCATTTGTCAAATTCATCCAAACGTCAATTGGTCTCTATTTTTTATGACAAAAATAATTATTTCTTGGGCTATTTAGTCAAAAATATGATCTTTTGAGGGTTAAAATGGTCATTATACAATTTCAACTTGATGTAAAATAGGCTATTTTATAAAAAAAAATATGGTATTTTGGAACTAAAATAGTGATTCTATAGTGTGAACTTGGTATAAAAAACATAATCACTTTTGTTAACAAAAATGGAGATTAGTTGACCACTAGGTGAATTTCTCAAAGGAGGTGGATCTTTTGAGGGCTATAGACATATCCAGTGTCTTTTAAGGGTTATTTTGAGTGACACAATGTTTACGAGCCAAAATGGTAGTTTTCCTAACATTTATTAATAAGAGGACTTTTTCATACAAATTCCAAAAAGGACATGTTGAATACAACATAAGTAACAAAATTCTAAACTTGATATTCAAAGTCCGTCACAGAAGGATCTTCTTATTTAAATTTGAAGTGATTTACATCTCACGTCCTTAAATTGTATAATTGATGCCACAACAAAATAAATACTTTTCCTTCAGGCTATACATATATATTGGCTAACAATTCTAATAAATCTTTGTACATGCAAAACTACATATCAATTACAAAATGAATTAAGTATTCTTCACTTACAATGCTAAATGGGACCAAAAGGTTGCTCTGATAAATCGTACAACTTGGGAATCACCCCGCACGAATTTAACATCAAGAAGCTATTAGTTAGACTCAATTAAGCTCTAAGAGCCTATAAATAGAGAGCATTACAAGATTTAAGACAAAATTAGTACCCCCAAATCCCAAACCCAAGGAGCTTTCTAGATGTTAAAGTTTTGACTCCAAACAACCCAAGTTGTAAAATTAAGGATAAAACCCATAATTGAATTAAAACCTCATTCCATTTACCTTATAAACTTTGAATGATTGAAAAAGCCATTAAAAGTAAAATTGTCCCTTCCTCCTTCAATGCACCTAACAAGAGCCAAAAGGATGTAGTTTGAGAAGGTTTGATAGTAAGAACCATGATGATGGTGATAAATATGAGAGGAATTATGAAATTTGAGAGATTTCCCTAAAAATTCATTGCATTTAAGCTTTCCTTCCTTATTTCTAGAGAGAGAATCAGGAATTTTCCTTAAAGGAGTGAGAGAGAGCATGTTGTGAACGGAAGTGATGACCAAGGTGATGATGGGTGGTAATACAAATATAATAAGCTGGCATCAACTAGAGTTAAAAAAGATAAAAAGTGAGAAATATGACATGTGATTCCAAATTGAAAAAGAAAGGAAAAGAATTAAATTAGAAAAAGAAAGAATGGAACGATGGTTGTGTTTTACAACTAGTTGAAAACCGTGCAATGAATGTGGGTCACGAGGACAACTGTTGTTATAGTGACGGATATTGAATTTAAAGTGACCATTAATACTATGAAGGTTTAATTAATCGGCCAATCCCTATAGTTTTGACTGAATTTTCAACTAATTCCTACATTTTAAAAGTTTTCAATTGATTCCTCTCCTGAAAATAAATATTTAATTGGGTTACCTGACGATCACCCATTATAAAAGTGTGATAGTTAACATAATATTCCCGAATATTCTTCTTCTATATAATTTTGTATTAAAAACATCCCACATATTCAGGAGTGCTTGGTGGGAATAACCAGGCCAAAACGAAATAGAGCTCACCTAATATGAAATAAAGCTCGGACGAAGAAATAGAGCTCAACTAATAGAACATGAAGCTCGACCATATGAATAGAAGCAGGTCAACATGACATAGAGCTCGGCCATATGAAATAAAGCTAGGTCAACATCAAATAGAGTTCAGGGATGGGAAATGGCTAACTATAGGAAATAGAAGCACGATGAATAAAGAGGAAAGGGAAATAGAATATGAAGCCGGCCAATGTGAAATAGAGCTAGCTCAACATGTTATAGAGCTCAGCTAATGGGAAATAGAGCTCCACTTTCTTCCAATCAATATCCTTTCAAAGTGAGGGACTGAAATCACTAATGCATGAATATTCTGGGATTAAAGTGAGAATTAACTCATTTTTAATATAAAAATATAGTAAAAGAATATTTTGTTAACTTTCATGTTTTTGTCAGCATGATGGGGTCAAGGACCCATTTAAGCATTTATTTTAGGTATGGGATCCAATTGAAAAGCTTTAAAATGTAGAGACTTAATTGAAAATTCAATGAAATTATAAACTCACAGATTAATTAAACCTATAATAAAAAACTATCTAAAGCGACATGAGTATATTTGATCTAATAATAAATTAATGAAATAATTAGTACATTTCCCCGTCCTTTATTGCATATTAAAATTTTGAGAACCTTTTCTACATTTCACCTTTGATATTGCAACATACAATTGTCCATGTGAAAACACTACATATAACTCCTCAATTTACTCCTGATATAAAAATTACTAAAACGCCCTAGGTAATTTTTGCACGTAGTTTAAAGACTAATCCACGATAAAGGAATATAACGCTTGAGAACCATTATGAGAACTAGAATAGCGTTTATGCAAAAGTTCGCAAACCTCGATTTTCTACGTGTAAAATGACAAAATGCCTGAGGTCATTTTTACCTAGAAAATCAAAGATAACCAATCTAGATTATCTTGAAAGGTTAAGTTTAATACTTGATGGGGATTATATGTGCCTTGGAGATAAAAATCTCAACTTCTTAATTTTCCATTATGAAAAATTACCGTTTTACCATCCAAAGTAACTTTACATGAAATTATGTAATCTTTGAATTTAGTTTTCACCCAAAGGTTCAAAATGACTATTTTAGAAATGATTTGAGAATGTCCAGTAATTAGGGAGTTTTTATGTAAAATTACTATTTTGCCCTACATGATTTAACCTGAATTGAGCAATGTTTTAACTTGGTCATCATCCTGGAAAGTCTAAAATGGTTGTACTAAGTAATATTTGGAAAGTTCAGTAAAGTTAGGAGAGTTTTATGTGAAATTACCATTTTCCCCTAGTTAATACTTAATGAGTTTACTTAAGGAAATAAGGTGATATTTGGCTCTAATCCTTGTCGAATTGATTTCGTTTATTAACCTCAAGTTAAAAATTAATTACCTGAGGTTAAAAATAATTCTTGATGTAATTAGAGCTTAAGATTACTTAAGGTAAAATTAAATTTTTCTTGCCTTAAAGAACTCATTAAATTAACTATTTTAGCTTACGATTAAAATTTCGGTTTAGGTAAAATCTAGTACAATTATATTTCTTATCCTAAGTTTAGAATTTATGTTACAAATTGATTTTAACTCATTTAAAATTACTTCATTCAGTAGAGTATAATTATTCTTTCTATCTTGTCTTATTTTGACCTAAACACTTAACCTTTTACCCTTTTTCACTAATCTATCAATTCCAAAACTTTTACCTAAGTAACTAGACATCTAATACATGATTTACCACTCAAATATAATATGAAATCTGATCACTAATGGACCAGAAACCAGCAGCCATTATGTCCCCATTTCATCATATTTTATGGTATTTTCCAACAAAGAAACATAACCTACCTTATCACCATTTCTTAGAATTCTTTTCCACCATTTATGGCAAAGTTTAATCAAAAGAAAACCCACCATTCCCACCATAAGGTAATCAACCACAAATGTCTCCCATTAGCACCATAGTTTAGAGTTTTTCATCCATTACACAAACAAAATTATTTCAACCATTTATGCTTTCTTTCTTTAATGTTTCCTTTAATTAAAAATTGAATTAAACCTCCATTTCCAGCCCTATGTGCATGGCCAACGCCCCAAATGGCTATAAATATGAGCTCTTTCATTGTCTAAATGCACACACAATCTCTCTTAGCCTTAGCACTTGCTTTCTTGATAGTTTTCTTACTAAGTTTGCTCAAAGTTCTCTAATTCTCTCTAGATTTCAAGCTTTCTTCTTCTTCCTCATTCATACTAAGAAACTCCATTCCCAACCTTAACAAACCTAAACCTCAAGCATACACATTCAACTATAAAACAACTCCTAAACACATAACCTTTTCATTACCAAACACAAAAACATAAGAATTCTTCCTCCACTCAAACCTCTGGCAGAAATCACCATCATCATTAGTATCAGATTTTCTTCTTCTCACTTCTTAAAAGATCAAGCTTAGCTTTCACAAACAAGAACAACTTGGTAGGGAGTTTATTTCATATTCTTCTTCTTGTTTCTTTACTTAAAATTCCGGATTTTATGACTTATTAATGACCATGGCTTAATGATGAGGAACCATGGTGGTGATTGTGAATCCATCATATAATGGACCTCTAAAGCTCAAGGTTTAGTTTTGATTGTCAAAAGATTTATGGAAAAAATTGTTAGTTTCCTTTAAAACGATTTCTTTTTAAGCTTGATGATGAGTTCGTGAAAATAAGGTTCTTGGAACCATGTGAATGAGAACTCTCCAAGCTCACTATTCTTTGTAAAGATTAATTGGAGTTAAAGAGTTCATTTTTTCAAAGTCTTGAGTTTGGAGCTAAACAAGATATAATAAGGAACTTGCATCCATGTTTATGTTACAGCACTTGCATATCATGTTTAAATTTCTAGCCTTGCATATTCATATTTATATTTCAAGCAATCACCCTAATTCTTGAAGATAATAATATGGATTTGCATCATGTTTAAATTCAAGCTTTGCATCAATGTTTAATTTCAAGCTTTGCATTCATGTTTATATTCAAGTCATCACCTAAATCCTCAAGGATAAGTAAATGAACTTGCATCATGTTTAATTTTAAAGCTTTGCATTAAATGTTTATATTTCAGTCACCTAAATTGTTAAAAATAAGTAAATGAACTTGCATATCATGTTTAATTTCAAGCTTTGCATAATCATATTTATATTCCAAGTCATCACTTAAATTCTTAAAGATAAGTAAATGGGCTTGCATTTCATGTTTAATTTCCAAACTTTTGCATATCATGTTTAATTTTCAAGCCTTATAATTATTTATATTTCAAGTTATCACCTTATAATGATCAAGATTAAAAATAAGATTGCATAGCATGTTTTAAATTCTTGCTATCACTTAAATCTCTAAAGCTCAACTTGCTCCTTTTATGTTAAATGAAGATTTTCACCATGGACATATTTACAATATTTTTGACTTGGCCTTATAATAATGATAGGCCTCCAGTTGAGTTTTACTTTATGTTAAGACTTCATGTGTTTCATTGTTAGAGAATTTAGAAAATTAGTTACTAATTATGGATACTAATTTGGATTATAGTTAATGTATAATGATGTGTTGGATGTGCTTATCTGTTTGTGATGACCTTTGGTGCATTATCTATATCTTGTTGATGCATAATATGAGTATTAGTTGAGTCGGTCCTTATCTGGCAATTGGGTAGAGACATGTTTACTTTTCAAAAGAATGTTGATAATAGCATGCCTATGTGATTTATGAGTTGCAATTATGATTGAAATCTTTGAGATGCATAATTGATGTGTTCTATGAGTATGAAATGATGAATGATAAGTTATGATTATATGTTCATGTATTGCATTCTAAGTGATATAAAATAATGGAAATGATAACCTCGTTAAAATTAAAGGTTTCTGAAGATGATCCAATAAAGTTAAGGTTACCTAAAACATATGGAAAGTGTTCATTTCCAAAATTAAAGGTTATGAAGGTGATCAAAGATAAACTTATTAGACTTTAAGGAATAAATAGTTGAAAGGTGTTCCTTGCCATAACCAATTCAAAGTAGGAACATGCTTATCAGAGAGACAAGTGTAAACTAGTGACAAGCATTAATATAGGCTCATAACCCTAAATTCAAAAGGGAAAATATTGGGTGGCCGTCAGGAAAAAGAGATAAAAAGTTTTAAGTCACTAAAGGAATATGATATGTTGGAATTAATACATGTTTTATGTTCATTCAAATATGTATTTATTATATATTCATATGGTATTGACATATGCTTCATGATGTCGTATATGCATTCATGACATTAAGATTCATAATGCTAAAAGAACAAAACTCGACTAAAGGTATTTGAAAATTAATAAATGGACATATATATGCTCACATTTTTATAAATGAATTAAAAGAGTTCCAAAGAGGATGATGATGATTACAAATGCATTATGGTGATGCCATTCCTGAAGATTCTTTATAAGTTTTCTAATTTCCTATTTTCTCATTCTTCGTCTCAAAAGCAATGTTGGTGAACCAGTTGAGTTTCGCAGCTTCATAGCTGAACTTGATCGTAACCAACCTTTATCGT
The DNA here is from genome assembly GCA_030441495.1 of Dalbergia oliveri. Lineage (NCBI taxonomy): Eukaryota > Viridiplantae > Streptophyta > Magnoliopsida > Fabales > Fabaceae > Dalbergia > Dalbergia oliveri. Next base: position 27,047,921 of record JAMLFY010000012.1, on the reverse strand, counting down.
TTCTTGCGGCCTCACTCACCTTCCTTGTGTGCTTGAATCTTATACCACTATTTGAATGTTTATTATAATGTCATTCATAATGTTTTCTATCCATATTATTATGTCTTGTTCAAATGTCTTTACTAGCACCAACCTTTGTTAGTGGTAAAATATTGTATTGTTATGTATTTTGATGCTTAATATTAATGGATAGTGCTTATGTTTCAACTTATGTGTAATGTGTGATTATATTCAAGTGATTGTTGTACACCACAAGTAACTAGTTTTTATTTGCAGAGGAGGAAGGGTTCTTATACGCACTAAGCTTTTATTTCAAGTTAAAAGAAAAAATATTATTATATTTTCATTAAAGTACTTCAAGTTTTAATACAAGCTAAACAAAAGTAATAAATAATAATCTTAAATGTAAGTAAATGTACAGGTGTTGCAGGCCATGGGAAGAATAATCCTACGTGGAATAAAGTTCTCCCTAACTTTTATTGATGGTCATTGCAAAACATACAATCAATGGAACTAGTTGGAACTTCAGAAGGAATACCTGGTTACAAAAGGTATGGTAATTATTGGGATATAAACCTTTCCCCAATGTTTATACCAGTGGTAATTTGGCAACCAATTACATTTACACCTAGATCAGTGACTATTAGTTCAGTGCCATTGCAAAGCCCAATAGATTGATCAATATTCCTTAGTAACATAATTGGCACACCTTGTTTGAGCCTTAATCTATGATTTGGGAGTAAGAACACTTGATTCCATTCAAAAACTCAACAGTCATCCAGTCATGTTCAATGCCAATATCATTATCTATCTTACATATGGAATCAAACTTAGATAGTCCTTTTCATAACAAGTATCATCTAGATAATAAAATCGTTAACACTTTCAATTGCCTCTATACTTGGTGCCAAAATAGCTCTATCCTAAAAAAATTTGTAATTCCAAATATTATCCAACAACTTAGGATAAGTGTATGAGACGAACGAAATTGGATCATCACAATCTAAAATCAACAAATCTCTGGGAATATCAACCTCAAAATCATGGTCAACTTCATGGCCAATTTTCATCCTCCCTAATATCTAATATCCCTTACCAAACAACTTCAAACTTTCAGACATCATAAAAATCAGAGTCTACATGGAAACACATATTTTGGTCAAACTAAGTACTTCGCACATACTCCATAAGAAGGAAGAATTTATACCTGGACATGACAATTTCAGCATGACTTGCCTTTAAAATCACAGGTAATATATGTCGAAAGTCACCACCAAGGACAACCACTTTACCTCTTGAAAGGTTTCTTTGAGTTTTCATTGTCCAATATTCCCATTATCCCTGAGAAGTCTATCCAATGCTTCAAAAGCCCACTTGTTAGTCATTGGAAGCCTAATCCCAAATAATAAGACTATAATGCTTAAGTACATTTGCCTTGGGACTATTAGACTTGATGTTGCAAATCGAGTCTTCATTGAGTTGCAATGGAATTGCAAATGTGGAGTGAGTCTTTCTACCTCCAAGCAATAAAAGTGAAGCTATTACCAGAGGCAACATTAAGAACAACCTTCTTTACAAGCATAAGTCACAGATAATGCTTTCCATGCAAAAGTCTTACCAAGTCCCACTATAACCATGTACAAAATATAACCCAACCCCTTCAGAATTAATAGCATTAATAACATGACAATAATTTTCATTATCTTTCGTTAAATGTGAAAATATTCTCATGCTCAGCTAACATGTCATGTTTTCATAGTTAAGCTCATTTAACAACAACAAATTTTCCATATGACATATGGAGTCAAGTGTAGGTGAAGGCAGACCATTAAAGTCTTTTCGGGATTTCCCATTCACCTTGAACATCTTCTAAATCTAGAACAAACACAGATTTTGCAAGTCACCATCCTCAATCATTAAATCTATAAAATAACCATGACGAATATTATAAAAAAACATACAATATAACATATGGTAAGAGATGACAACACAAATAATTTTGTACCTGGTCATTGGACACGTCTTTTTTCATATAAATACCATTCTGCCAACAAATTCCATGTTTGCTCCTTTACATGAGAAGGTTTGTTCATTGAATGTGACAACAACAAAGTCAAAAACGACGTTGCTGGAAGGTCCTAATGACAATTTGGAGGCCTCTTTTATGCATCTATAAATTCCTTATCATTAGTTAATAGACCCAAACATAACAAGCATCATGAAATAACTGATACCTAACACACCCACGAGTTCGTATGTCATCAAAATTGGTGCATCCTTTTTGTATGTTCATAGCATCTGAAGGTAGAACAAATCTCTACTTCGAGGAGGTACAAAATTAAGC
>JAMLFY010000012.1:26898689-27045077 GCA_030441495.1 Dalbergia oliveri | reverse complement strand
AAGATAAATAGACTTTTAAACAAGATAGAGTCTAGTTCTATTTATAAATAGATCAAGTTATACCAAGCCATGTTATAGGCTCCTAAGGTGGGCCTATTTGCATCCCACTTATCAAATATGTAAACTAATAAGAAAAATGTAAGGATATTGGACACAACCATTTCAACTTATTTCTTGTGTTTATGTAGAATGTTAAATTATTTTAACTTAATGAAGTAATTTTTCATTTGGTTGTTAAGTAGAAAACTTTATTAAAACAAACTACTTTAAAGAAATAGAAGTATATTAAACAAGATTACTTAAAGCAAGGAAGGTTGTTTAAGTGCTTTGTTTGGAAAAAAAAAAATCCCAAATTATAATAGTACCTGATTCCCAACTGCAATTTAGCATGAGCTCATAATTTTTGTGTCCTTTGCGTATGGTTTTCTCCTTGCCTTTTTGATTTCCTTGGTGCTTCAGAGATGTTTTAAAGCCAACAATTCTTCATCTAAAGCACTCGTCCTTGGTGGAATTTGATTGCCACTAAAATCGCCCTCGCCCCATATTTGCATTTTATCACTTGGCTTCTCTAACCCTACACTTACCCTCCCATCCACTGATTTTCTCCTAGGTTTTGCACTATCTCCTCCCTTTGAAGACCTCCAACTGCAAGCCTTTTTTGAGATGGCAAAATTCAACATTCTCCCAGGACAGACTTGATATTCATTTAATTCACTAAATACTTCTTGAGGATCCCACTCAAGATGGCCTTCTTGTGATGACCTAGTTGGATAGTATGTGCCACTTTGATCACTTGGATCCTTGCTCCAATTCCCAACATAAAAACTTCCATTAGGCCATTTGAAAGTCCCACTCCCTTTAGGCAAACCGTCTTCCCAATACCCATCATACCTATTCCCATTGCCCCAAACAAATGACCCTTTACCCCAAATAGTCCCATTCCTCCATTCCCCAACATAATGGTTCCCATCATTCCATTTGTAACTCCCTTGCCCATCCTCCAAACCTCTTCTCCATTCGCCTTTGTATTGATCCCCATTGGCATAACTCATTATACCATGACCATGTTTCAGATTCATGACCCATTGCCCCTGATAAGAATCGCCATTAAAAGCTGTGTACGGACCATTCCCATCCATATAACCACTCTTGAACTCCCCTTCATAGATGGCCCTGAAGGCCAAGTGAATTGCCCCTTCCCATGGTTTTCCCTTGGAACCATTCTCCAACATATGTGCACCCATCAGACCACATGTATTTTCCTTTGCCATGAGGGAAACTATCTGACCATTCTCCGTAGATCCCCATTTGGGAGAAATTCTCGCCTGGTATGTCTCTAATATTAAAGCACTTTCATTTTGTTCATCCTTGTTGTCATCTTCATCTGCAGGGTGGGACACATGTATTGACCCAAATATGCTACTGGCACGTTTCTTGGCAACTGCTTGTGTTTCTCTCACCGTGGCACTCCCATGCCTTCATAACACTATTATCCTTACCCATCATTGTGACCCTTTACCTTTTTTGTTTTCACATTTAGGGACTTTTTCCACAAATATATTCTTGTTCAAAAGAAATCAGGGATATGGCCAAATGAAAAACAAGAATGAATTTAGAAAATGGCGTGTTGACTATCCTTACAAGGAGGAAACAATAAAACTGAACTAAGGAAATTATCATTATATCAATAAGGTAACATGCATGCGAGGGAAATTAATGTGAAAATCTAAAAATGGCTTTCTGTGTAAAAGCCTTCTTTTTCTAAACCAAAACTAAAGTGCATGTTTGGGTGAGAATTTTTGCATCTCATCTTGCCAAAATTTTTGGAGACATCCTGGTGTTCAAGGAGATGCACAATGTGACAACTTGTGTGATAACAAAGTGGGCTAGAGCACCTATTATTTATTTTATGTACCTTGCCATCCAAATTAATGCATTAAGGGGTAGTTATGAAACAATACCGTGAAAAAATCATGTCCTAATGAGTGAGGGATGCAACTTTTCCTCCCATGTTTGACTTATTTTTTGTGATTGAGAGAAGAGACTCATTCATCTCTTATAACCTCTATGAACCATGACATATGGAGACAAATGCTAAATCAAGGTGTTTGTTTACTATTATTAGGTTACAATAGTTTTTTTATTTAGTGTTTGCTTACTATGCACAATCATTTTCAAACAATTATTCTAGTTGATGCCTATATTTGAGAAAAGAATAACGAATTGCAATGATTCATTTGTGATATTTTGCATTAATGTTAACTACAATAGGAATGATATCTTAGTATTTTTATAAAATTCAAAGGTATCAATCACCTTTACTTATTTGTGGCTACGAATTAACTTGTGTTCTATTAACTTAAATTATTAATATTTATAAAACTCATGATTAAATCATAGCTATGAATTCAAAAAGGTATTGATACACTAAGGGTACCAAAAGAAATCCCAAATATTAATTCCCAAAAAGTGGTACCCTCCTTTTTTCAAGGCTATTGGTACCTTGCAAGGATTAGTGCCTAAATTTTAACTATATCTCCAATTTTGTAAAAACTAAAAAATATATATTTGAAAGTAGTGGGGGCTTATACTTAAATAATAACCACTCATTAGTGAAAGGTAAAACTATCATGCATACAAAAATCTTGAAAGATTTAATTATAAATTATGTTTGTGAGTTTAATTTCAATATATTGACAATGTTAAAAAAAGTTTACAAAGTCATAACCTTCAAATAATTGATATAAGAGTCAGCCATATTTGATGATGTCGTAATATATGACTTGATTACAATTAGTCTATCAAAATAATTAAAAATAAATCTAATTTTACATTTTAGAAAATTTAAGTAAATTAATTATCAAATTTAAAATTAAAAAAATTATATCATCATGAAGCAATAAATTGGTGTAATTAATTAAATTTTAACTTTATAAAGTCTCAAGATGAAAGATGAATGTTTTGTTATGTTGTAACTAAATAAAGTGTTATATCAACCATAGTACTTTTTTTTTTTTTTTTGAGGATGTAAAGGTTCATTCTTCCTTTAAATTTGACTATAAAATAATTTAAAAGTAAGAATATTATTTATCTACTTTATATTTTTAAATTTAAAAATTTTAAGTAGATTGATTCTAAAATTAAATTTGCAAAATATGTCATAATGGGTTAATAGATTAAGATAATTATTTTAACTTAATCTAATTAAATTAAAAAATAAATATTATTATATTATTATAGCAATGAGATTCATTTCGATACATTGCTACAGAAAGTACTCATGTTTATAGATGTAGGCATCGCTAGGAATATGATCCAGATTATGAATCAATTATCCGTGTTATATAATAGGAATAGATCATCTCATGTCAAAATTTCACATAATAATATCATATGTGATCTCTTACAATTAATTCTAAAGGTTAAGACCCAGACAGACGTGGTATAAAAGATTTAAAGTAAGAGATCACACATGACCTTCTCATGTTGAATTTTGACATCTAGAGATCCATTCTCATTACATAATTGCCATGCTTACCTCTTCCTTGTAGCTGACTTGTGGTGTAGGCTAGAGAGCTTGTAATATAGTTGTTGGTCTTGGATTGATTTCTAGTGTTAATAAAATGATGCCACATGGCAATGATGTAGTGAAATGTCATGATCCACCCCTAGGTTGTGATCGGCGCTTAGGAAATCATTCATTTCCTAGCAAGCCTCCTATCTAAGTTACGAAATACTGAAAGAACCTCCCTTGAAAATGGTTTTTTTTACATATTTGGCTTACATCACCTTATTGGGAAAAGTTGAACAAACAAATACAACCAATATATAATTATCACATTAAAGCTTCAATACTTAGCTAAACAATTTATCAAAGATCTAAACATCTAGAACTTCAAAACATATAACAGAAAGGATAGCAAACTTTTACACAAACCATAAAGTCCCTGTGTACATATAGAGCACTAATACCAGAAGAACCCTCAGTCCTTACCACACAATTTAATCAATTCTACAACAGGTGACTCACCAAAAAATGTTCACTAGAGTCCTAAAAGTGGAAGGGTTAAGGACTCATCCCAAACTATATTTGAAAAGGAATAGAGTGCCACAAAATAAATCATAAGAACTAAGTAAGGAATAGATATACTTATAACTGGACATGAGACATATGAATAATATACTTATTACAAAACAAAGTAGGATTTTCCCAAACATTCCAAATATATTATAATTAATTGACTTGTAAAATGCCAGTATTTCATGAAGTCATCTCATAGCTTAAGTTAACTTCTCTATTTGCTTCAGTTCCATGGTTCCAATCCAAAAATTAGTTCCAAGATCAACATAGCATAAAATAAACAAAAAACATAACTTGTTTCAAACAAACTAATCACATTTTAAAAATGCTTCAAAACATATCCTAGAAATTCAAAGACAAAAAAAAAAAAACAAGTTTCTCAAATTCTTCAGTAGTATCGTAGAAAACCATAACTCATTGCAAAAGGTCAAAACATTTTGTTTCAATATCTAGGAGGAATCAAAACAGAATAACTCCTAACTAGGTAGCCCTATCAACCAGACCCTAAAAAGACACACTTGAGCAGCCCCCATCAACCTAACCTTAGTGTTTGTAACAATTATTGAACTTGTTGGCCTATACACTTGGCTAGCAACCACCTTACTAGTTGGGTTCTTTTTCATTTTAGAGAAAACTACCATTTTAACCCACGAAAGATTATTTCGTTGATAAAAAACCTTAAAAGAAATTATATTTACCAGTGAAACCCTAAAGATCCATCCCATTTGTCAAATTCATCAAACGATTGGTCTCTATTTTTTATGACAAAAATAATTCTTTCTTGGGCTATTTAGTCAAAAATATGATCTTTTAGGGTTAAAATGGTCATTATACAATTTCAACTTGATGTAAAATAGGCTATTTTATAAAAAATATGGTATTTTGGAACTAAAATAGTGATTCTATAGTGCGAACTTGGTATAAAAAACATAATCACTTTTGTTAACAAAAATGGAGATTAGTTGACCACTAGGTGAATTTCTCAAAGGAGGTGGATCTTTTGAGGGCATAGACATATACAGTGTCTTTTAAGGGTTATTTTGTCAGTGACACAATGTTTACGAGCCAAAATGATAGTTTTCCTAACATTTTATTAATAAGAGGACTTTTTCATACAAATTTCCAAAAAGGACATGTTGAATACAACATAAGTAACAAAATTCTAAACTTGATATTCAAAGTCCGTCACAGAAGGATCTTCTTATTTTAAATTCGAAGTGATTTACATCTCACGTCCTTAAATTGTATAATTGATGCCACAACAAAATAAATACTTTTCCTTCAGGCTATACATATATATTGGCTAACAATTCTAATAAATCTTTGTACATGCAAAACTACATATCAATTACAAAATGAATTAAGTATATCTATTCACTCACAATGCTAAACGGACCAAAAGGTTGCTCAGAGAATTCGTACAAATTGGGAATCACCCTATCTGAATTTAACATCAAGAAGCTATTAGTTAGACTCAATTAAGCTTTAAGAGCCTACAAATAGAGAGCATTACAAGATTTAAGATAAATTAGAACCCAAAATCCCCAAACCCAAGGAGCTTTCTAGATGTTAAAGTTTTGACTCCAAACAACCCAAGTTGTAAAATTAAGGATAAAACCCATAATTGAATTAAAACCTCATTCCATTTACCTTATAAACTTTGAATGATTGAAAAAGACATTAAAAGTAAAATTGTCCCTTCCTCCTTCAATGCACCTCACTCCCCAAGAGCCAAAAGGATGTAGTTTGAGAAGGTTTGATGGTAAGAACCATGATGATGGTGATAAATATGAGAGGAATTATGAAATTTGAGAAGATTTCCCTAAAAATTCATTGCATTTAAGCTTTCCTTCCTTATTTCTAGAGAAAGAGAATCAGAATTTTCCTTAAAGGAGTGAGAGAGCATGTTGTGAACGGAAGTGATGACCAAGGTGATGATGGGTGGCTGATCGAAAATGGTGATGGCTTGGCATCAACTAAGAGTTAAAAAAGATAAAAAGTGAGAAAGATATGACATGTGATTCCAAATTGAAAAAAAAGGAAAAGAATTAAATTCGAGAAAAAGAAAGAATGGAACGATGGTTGTGTTTTACAACTAGTTGAAAATCGTGCAATGAATGTGGGTCACAGAGGACAACTGTTGTTGTAGTGCAGGATATTAAATTTAAAGTGACCATTAATACTATGAAGGTTTAATTATCGGCCAATCCTATAGTTCACTGAATTTTCAACTAGATCCTACATTTAAAAGTTTTTAATCATCCCTATATCTGAAAATAATATATTAATTGGTCTTGACCCCATCACCCATTATAAAAGTGTGATAGTTAACATAATATTCCAAAATATCTTCTTCTACTATAATTTTGTATTAAAAACATCCCACATATTCCAAAACTTAGCGCTGGGGATAGAGAGGAGAAACGAAATAGAGCTCACCTAATATGAAATAAAGCTCGGACGAAAAGAAATAGAGCTCAACTAATAGAACATGAAGCTCGACCATATGAAATAGAGCTAGGTCAACATGACATAGAGCTCGGCCATATGAAATAAAGCTAGGTCAACATCAAATAGAGTTCAGCCAATGGGAAATAAACCAGCCAATAGAAATAGAGCTCACCCAATATGAAATAGAGATTGGCCAATAGAATATGGAGCTCGGCCAATATGAAATAGAGCTAGCTCAACATGTTATAGAGCTCAGCTAATGGGAAATAGAGCTCCACTTTCTTCCAATGGATATCCTTTCAAAGTGAGGGACTAAAATGACTAATCCATAAATACTGGGATTAAAGTGAGAATTAACTCATTTTTTAATATAAAAATATAGTAAAAGAATATTTTGTTAACTTTCATGTTTTTGTAGTGCATGAATAGGGTCAAGGACCCATTTAAACATTTATTTTCAGTATAGGGATCCAATTGAAAACTTTTAAAATGTAGAGATTTAATTGAAAATTCAATGAAATTATAGGAACTAGCAGATTAATTAAACCTATAATAAAAAACTATCTCAAGCGACATGAGTATATTGATCTAATAATAAATTAATGAAATAATTAGTACATTTCCCCGTCCTTATTGCATATTAAATTTTTGAGACTTTTCTACATTTCACCTTTGATATTGCAACATACAATTGTCCATGTGAAAACACTTACTCTAAAATCCTCAATTTCCCTCTCCTATAAAAATTACTAAAACGCCCCTAGGTAATTTTTGCACGTAGTTTAGGGACTAATCCACGATAAAGGAATATAACGCTAGAGAACCATTATGAGAAACTGGAATAGATTTTCAAAAGTTACAAACCTCGAATTTTCTACGTGTAGAACAAAATGCCAAGATCATTTTACCTAAAAATCAAAGATAACCAATCTAGATTATCTTGAAGGGTTAGTTTAATACTTGATGGGGATTATATGTGCCTTGGAGATAAAAATCTCAACTTCTTATTTTTTACGTATGAAAAATTACCGTTTTACCCTGCAGTAGTAACTTTACATGAAATTATGTAATCTTTGAATTTAGTTTTCACCCAAAGGTTCAAAATGACTATTTCAAATCATTTGAGAATGTCCAGTGAATTGTAGGGAGTTTTTATGTAAAATTACTATTTTGCCCCTCCAATGATTTAACCTGAGATTGAGCAATGTTTTAACTTGATCATCATCTGGAAAGTCTAAAATGGTTGTACTAGTAATATTTGGAAAGTTCAAGTAATTCTGAGTTTATGTGAAATTACCATTTTACCCCTAGTTAATACTTAATGAGTTTACTTAAGGAAATAAGGTGATATTGGCTCTAATCCTTGTCGAATTGATTTTTATTAACCTCAAGTTAAAAATTAATTACCTAAGGTTAAAAGATAATTTCTATGTAATTAGAGCTTAAGATTACTTAAGGTAAAATTAAATTTTTCTTGCCTTAAAGAACTCATAAAATTAACTATTTTACGCTTACGATTAAATTTTAGGTAAAAAATTTAGTACAATTATATTTTCTTATCCTAAGTTTAGAATTTATGTTACAAATTGATTTTAACTTATTTAAAATTACTTCATTCAGTAAGTATAATTATTCTTTCTATCTTGTCTTATTTTGACCTAAACACTTAACCTTTTACCCTTTTTTCACTAATCTATCAATTCCAAAACTTTTACCTAGTAACTAGACATCTAATACATGATTTACCACTCAAATATAATATGAAATCTGATCACTAATGGACCAGAAACCAGCAGCCATTATGTCCCCATTTCATCATATTTTATGGTATTTTCCAACAAAGAAACATAACCTACCTTATCACCATTTCTTAGAATTCTTTTCCACCATTTATGGCAAAGTTTAATCAAAAGAAACCCACCATTCCCACCATAAGGTAATCAACCACAAATGTCTCCCATTAGCACCATAGTTTAGAGTTTTTCATCCATTACACAAACAAAATTATTTCAACCATTTATGCTTTCTTCTTTAATGTTTCCTTTAATTAAAAATTGAATTAAACCTCCATTTTCCAGCCCTATGTGCATGGCCAAACAGCCCCAAATGGCTATAAATATGAGCTCTTTCATTGCTAAATGCACACACAATCTCTCTAGCCTTAGCACTTGCTTTCTTGATAGTCCACTTAGTTCAAGTTCTCTAATTCTCTCTAGATTTCAAGCTTTCTTCTTCTTCCTCATTCATACTCAAGAAACTCCATTCCCAACCTTAACAAACCTCTAAACCTCAAGCATACACATTCAACTATAAAACAACTCCTAAACACATAACCTTTTCATTACCAAACACAAAAACACAAGAAAAATTCTTCCTCCACTCAAACCTCTCTTGGCCGAAATCACCATCATCATTAGTATCAGATTTTCTTCTTCTCACTTTTAAAAGATCAAGCTTTAGCTTTCACAAACAAGAACAACTTGGTAGGGAGTTTATTTCATATTCTTCTTGTTTCTTTGCTTAAAATTCAGATTTTATGACTTATTAATGACCATGGCTTAATGATGAGGAACCATGGTGGTGATTGTGAACCCATCATATAATGGACCTCTAAAGCTCAAGGTTTAGTTTTGATTGTCAAAAGATTTATGGAAAAAATTGTTAGTTTCCTTTAAAACGATTCTTTTTTGAGCTTGATGATGAGTTCATGAAATAAGGTTCTTGGAACCATGTGAATGAGAACTCCAAAGCTCACTTATTCTTTGTTAAGATTAATTGGAGTTAAAGAGTTCATTTTTTAAGAACTTCTGAGTTTGAAGTTAACAAGATATAATAAGGAACTTGCATCCATGTTTATGTTACAAGCACTTGCATATCATGTTTAAATTTCTAGCCTTGCATATTCATATTTATATTTCAGCAATCACCCTAATTCTTGAAGATAATAATATGGATTTGCATCATGTTTAAATTCAAGCTTTGCATCAATGTTTAATTTCAAGCTTTGCATTCATGTTTATATTCAAGTCATCACCTAAATCCTCAAGGATAAGTAAATGAACTTGCATCATGTTTAATTTCAAGCTTTGCATCATGTTTATATTTCAAGTCATCACTAAATTGAAATAAGTAAATGAACTTGCATATCATGTTTAATTTCAAGCTTTGCATAATCAAATTTTATGTTCCAGTTATCACTTAAATTCTTAAGATAATAATGGGCTTGCATTTCATGTTTAATTTCCAAACTTTGCATATCATGTTTAATTTCCAAGCCTTTCATAATCATATTTATATTTCAAGTTATCACCTTATAATGATCAAGATTAAAACAAGATTGCATAGCATGTTTATAATTCTTGCTATCACTTAAATCTCTAAAGCTCAAGACTTGCTCCTTTATCTCAAATGAAGATTTTCACCATGGAACATATTTACAATATTTTTGACTTTGGCCTTAATAATGATAGGCCTACAGTTGAGTTTTACTTTATGTTAAGACTTCATGTGTTTCATTGTCTTGAGAGAATTTTAAGAAAATTTAGTTACTAATTATGGATACTAATTTGGATTATTAGTTAATGTATAATGATGTGTTGGGAATGTCTTATTGTGTTTGTGATGACCTTTGGTGCATTATCTATATCTTGTTGATGCATAATATGAGTATTAGTTGAGTCGGTCCTTAATTTCTGGCAATTGGGTAGAGACATGTTTACTTTTCAAAAGAATGTTGATAATAGCATGCCTATGTGATTTATGAGTTGCAATTATGATTGAAATCTTTGAGATGCATAATTGATGTGTTCTATGAGTATGAAATGATGAATGATAAGTTATGATTATATGTTCATGTATTGCACTGTGATCAAACATATGGGAATGATCATCAGACTCTTGAATTAAAGGTTATGAGAGGTGATCCAATAAAGTTAAGGTGACATAAAACATATGGAAGTGATCCTTTAAGAACTCCCAAAATTAAAGGTTATGGAGTGATCCAAAGATAGGACCCTTTAGACTCCAGGAATTAATGGTTATGAAAGGTGTTCCTATGCCCCCTAACCCGCACTCCTGGGAGTGGGAATTATAGCTTATCAAGAGGACAAGTGTAAACTGTGATGATGTTAGGTATGAGTCATAACCTAGAACTCTCAAAAGGGAGAGTATTAGGTGGCCTGAGCAAAAAGAATAAAAAGTTTTAAGTCACCTAAACGAATGAATTATGTTGGAATTAATTACATATGTTATGTTCATTCAATGTGTATTTTATTATGTGTTGCATATGGTATAGACATGCTTTCATGATATAGTATATTGCATTCATGACATTAAGATTCATGCTAAAAGACACGAACCTTGACTAAAGGTATTTGAAAATTAATAAATGAACATTATGCATGCTCACATTTTTAATGAAACCGAGGTTCCGAGGATGATGATGATAACACAATGCATTATAAGGTGAGTACCCTACTGAGATTCTTTTATAAGTTTCTCATTTCCTCTATTTTTCTTTCCATCTCGTCTTCAGGCAGAAGGCAATGTTCGTGAACCACGTTGAGCTTTCACTTAGTAGCTGAACTTGATCTTGCTAACCAACCTTATCATTCTTGCGGGTCTTGCTAACCTTGCTTGTGTGCTTGGATACTATCTCCCTCTTTGGAGTGTTATTAGTAGGTGTCATTAGTGGGTGTTTTCTATCCATATACTATTTATGTCTTGTTCAAATGACTATACCTAGCCCAACCTTTGTTGGTGGGTAAAATATCCTATTTGTTATGTATTTTGATGCTTGGTGTGGAATGGATAATATTTATGTTAGAACTATATGTGATGATGTGATTATATTCAAGTGATTGTTGTGCACGCAGGTGACTAGTTTTTATTTTGCGCAAGAGGGACGAGGGGTTTACTTAGTACGCGTGGCTGTTTTGTTTTCAAAGTTCAAAAAAAATTTACCTATAATTTCATTAAAGTACTTTCCAAGAGTTTAAATTTAAGAACTGGAACAAAAGAGTAATAAATAATAATTAACTTAAATGTTGAGTTAAATATTAGGGTGTTACAGGCCATGGGAAGAATAATCCTACGTGGGATAAAGTTTCTCCCTAACTTTTATTGATGGTCATTGCAAAACATATAATCAATAGGAACTATTAACGTTAACTTTTAAGGGAATACCTTGCTCAGAAGGTATTAAATTCATTATTGGGATATAAACCTTTTCCCCAATGTTTATACCAGTGGTAATTTGGCAACCAATTACATTTACACCTGAGATCAGTGACTATTATTGAGTGCCATTGCAAAGCCCAATAGATTGATCAATATTCCTTAGTAACATAATTGGCACACCTTGTTTGAGCCTTAATCTATGATTTGGGAGTCCAAAACACTTGATTCCATTCAAAAACTCAAAATCATCCAGTCATGTTCAATGCCAATATCATTATCTATCTTACATATGGAATCGAACTGATAGTCCTTTTCATTACACAGTATCATCTAGATAATAAAATCGTTAACACTTTCACCCTCTATAGTTGGTGCCAAAATAGCTCTATCCTAAAAAAATTTGTAATTCCCAATATTATCCAACAACTTAGGATAAGTGTATGAGACGATTACGAAATTGGATCATCACAATCTAAAATCAACAAATCTCGGAATATCAACCTCAAAATCATGGTCAACTTCATGGACCAATTTCATCCTCCCTAATATCTAATATCCCCTTACCAAACAACTTCAAACTTTCAACATCAAGAAATTTCAGAGTCTACATGGAAACACATATTTTTGGTCAAACTAAGTACTTCACACCTACTCCATAAGAAGGAAGAATTTATACTGGACATGACAATTTCATGACTTGCCTTTGGAATCATAGGTAATATATGTCGAAAGTCACCACCAAGGACAACCACTTTACCTCTGAAAGGTTTCTTTGAGTTTTCATTGTCCAATATTCCCATTATACCCCTGAGAGTTCTATCCAATGCTTCAAAAGCCCACTTGTTAGTCATTGGAGCCTCATCCCAAATAATAAGACTGTAATGCTTAAGTACATTTGCCTTGGGACTATTAGACTTGATGTTGCAAATCGAGTCTTCATTGAGTTGCAATGGAATTGCAAATGTGGAGTGAGTTTTCTACCTCCAAGCAACAAAAGTGAAACTATTCCACGGAGGCAACATTAAGAACAACCTTTCTTTCAGCATAAATTCAGCAGATAATGCTTTCCATGCAAAAGTCTACCAGTCCCACTATAACCATGTACAAAATATAACCCAACCCTTCCAGAATTAATACCATTAATAACATGACGATAAATTCATCTTCTCTTCGTTAAATGTGGAAAATATTTCTCATGCTCAGCTAACATGTCATGTTTTTCATAGTTAAGCTCATTTAACAACAAAAAATTTTCCATATGACATATGGAGTCAATTGTAGGTGAAGGTAGACCATTAAAGTCTTTTGGGATTTCCCATTCACCTTTAACATCTTCTCAATCTCGAACAAACACAGATTTTGCAAGTCACCATCCTCAATCATTAAATCTATAAAATAACCATGACGAATATTATAAAAAAACATACAATATAACATATGGTAAGAGATGACAACACAAATAATTTTGTACCTGGTCATTGGATTTCACGTCTTTTTTCATATAGAATACCATCTCCAACAAATTCCATGTTTGCTCCTTTACATGAGAAGGTTTGTTCATTGAATGTGACAACAACAAAGTCAAAAACAAACGACGTGTGGAAGGTCCTTATGACAATTCAACCTCTTTTATTGCATCTATAAATTCCTTATCATTAGTTAATAGACCTAAAGCATAACAAGCATCATGAAATAACTAATACCTAACACACCCACAGTTTGTATGTCATCAAAATTGGTGCATCCTTTTTGTATGTTCATTTAAAGGTAGAACAATCTCTCTTTCGAGGAGGTACAAAATTAAGCCTTCCAATACATAAGCCTGTTTTCCTAGGATTCCATTCTCATTTCCAGCATTATAAACAAAATATGTAGGAAAGTCACCATATGTTAGATTCGTACTTCCTCATACTTCTTATTTGCCTTCATCCATGCAATGAACATTGTATTTTTTTTCCTCTATTCTCACGTAAAATAGTATCAATCAAGTCACCCTCCCCAAGCAACATTTTTTCCTTTGGTAAATGGAAAATTAAGGGTTACGGAGGCCACCTTGTGATATTGTAACGCTTATTTTTCAGGTGTGAAAATAACCAAAATGCCCCTCACGTACTTTTGCCCGAAATTGAGGACGGCAAGTAAGCTATCCTCAAGGGCTTAGTCTAATGTTTGAAGGGGATTAAATGTGTAATGGGTGTGTGAGAGATAGAAATCTCAATTTCTTGGTTTTTTCCTGACGTGAAATTACCAAAGTACCCTGAGGTAATTTAATGCGGGAATAAGTAAATATGACCGACCATTCCCTGAGTTCGAAAATGTTAACAATAAGTGTTGCATGATATTCTGAAAGTTGGGTGGCCCCGGGGAATCCTTGTGTGAATTTACGTTTTTGCCCCTAATTAGTGCTAAATGAGCCTAACTAAACGATTAATATAATACATATAATATTAGGCTCTAATTAAAAATAAATTAATATTAATTAATAATTTTGAGTCTAAATAATTGTTTGAGGTTAATTAAGGCCTAAGTTTGCTTAAGAAAGATCAATTCCCTTCTTAAATCAAACACATTATGTCATATCAAGCCAAATAGGTTTTCTCTCCAATTCTCTAAGTCAAGGAACATGTTGGAGTTTGAATTTCAAATTAATTGAGTTTAATTCAAACTAAGCATACAAGACCAATCCTAATCATGTCTTGAAAAGCCTTAAACAATTAGTTACCAACCCAAACACCCAATTACCAATTCCTAACCTACTCCTTAATCAAATCTATCTCTAATCTATGTCCTAACACAAATGAAAGATGAAAATCTTCCCTCCAAGGACCAAGAAGGCCATGGCCACCTCCCCCTAAATGCACCCTCATATTTTAATTCTTTTACACACTAACACTCCCAAAACATTCTCACTTTCACCATCTACTTTTGTTGTAATCTTGTCAACAAGTTGGCCAAAAATCCTCTCTTCTCAACACAAAGCTTTCTCTTCTTCCTCTTCCACTTCCATTCTCAACCTCCTCTCAACCATAAGCCACCACACCTCCACCTTAGATTAACTCTCAAACACATAACCTTTCCAAGACACAGATCTAGCTTCCTCATTTTCAACCAAAGAAACAACTTGGTAGGGTTTTATTTTGAAGCTCTTTCTCTTTTTCCTTCTTTCATTTTTGGATTTGATGATGATGGATTGGTTCAGTTCTTGTTTTCTTTTCTCTCTCCCTTTTGGTTTGAATCTTTCTTCTTTTTTTTTGGTTTTTGGTTATTGATGAATGGTTAAAACCATGGCTTGATGATGAGAGATCTTGATAGTGGGGTTGATACCACCATGACTTGACCTTTAGAGCCCAAGGTTTGATTTATTTTGGTTCTAAAGAATGATGATTATAGAATACTTGTTGATTTTTTGAAAATATTTTTCTTTCTTTGATGTTCAAGGCCATAGCTTGATAATAAGGGTTTGTTTGATGTTGGCTGTAAAACCATCATGAATTTGACCTCTAAAGCTCAAGGCTTGATTTGTGGTTTCACAAGAGTATGAAAAATGGATTGTTGTTGTTTTTTCTTTGAGCTTGATGGTGAGTCTAAAGAAATAAGGTTCTTGGAACCATGGTGTTAAAGGACTCTAAAGCTCATTTCCATTTTGTTAAGATTGATTGGGGTTGAGAGTTTGATTCTTTAAAGTCTTAAAATGAGCTCTAGTAAGTTACAAAAATAGACTTGCATCATGTTTATGTTTCAAGTTCTCGTATCCCATGTTTATTTTTCAATGTCTTGCATATCATGTTTATTTTCTAGTTATCACTTTAAATCTTGAAGACTAAAGAAATGGACTTATATTCACATGTTTAAATTTCAAGCCTTGCACATCATGTTTATTTTCAAGTCATCACCTTATATCTTGAAGACTAAAAAAATGAACTTACATCCTCATATTTATATTTCAAGTCTTGCATATCATATTTAGATTTCAAGCCATCACCTAATAATGATAAAGATCTAAAATGAGATTTGCATAGATGTTTATTGTTCTTGTCATCACCTAAACCCTAGAGCTCAAAGACTTGCCCTTGTATCTTAAAATGGAAATCTTGATCATGGCTATTGAGTGTGTTTCTAGTCATGATATATGGTTGGTTGTATTCTTTTGAGGTATGAACCTTGTTTCTATGATGTTTTAAAATGAACTTAGAATGAAAAAGCAACTTGATTTGTGTTAAAACCTTATTTTTACAAAATTCAAGGATTTTGGTAATCGATTACTAGCTTATGAAATCGATTGCCAATATGACTCTTTGAAAGATTTTGATTCTAGTAATCGATTACCAACCTATGTAATTGATTACCAGGATGTTCTTATACCCAAACAGTTTTGGCTTAGGTAACGATTACCAGCACATGTAATTGATTACCATGATGTTCCTCATGCCTAGAACTAGTTCTTAGTTTTGGTAATCAATTACCAGCACATGTAATCGATTATCAGGATGCTCTTTTAGCTTGGAACAAGTTTTTAATTCTTAATCGATTATCACATGTAATCGATTACCAGACCCAAAATATGCAAACAAGTGTGTTCTAAACGAGATAAAGTGGATTAGTGGCCCTATATGCTTATGTGTTGAATTGTATGAATGATGAATTAGCTTGTCCAGTCCTTGACTTCTAGCATACTGGGTAGGAGCATGTTTACTGCTATAAGATATTGATATACTTTATGCTTATGGATATGTATATAACGAGGTGTGTTGCATGTTTATGTGATCAATGACATAATGATTTGTGGCATGATGAGACTATGATTAAATGATTAAATGCATGATTTATGAAGTTTTACAAGCATGAAACCAAAAGATGAGTTATGATTATATGCTCACGTTTGCATCCCTAAATAACATGATAAGATTAAAGGTGACATAAGACACACAGAAATAATCTTCTAGACTCTAAGAATTAATAGTTATGAGAGGTGATCCAAAAGAGGTGATCCTTTAGACTCAAGGAATTAATGGTTATGAAAGGTGAACCTATGCCCCTATCTCGCACTCTAGGAGTCGAGAATTAGCTTATCAAGAAGATAAGTATAGACTAGTGATAACTAGTTTAGGTATGAGCTCATAACCTAGAACTCTAAAAAAAGGGAGAGTATTAGGGTGGCCCCATGGAAAAGAGAATAAGAAGTTAAGTCACCTAAAAGAACAATGAGGAAAGGCCATGCTAAAAGAATTTACATTCCCTATGTTATGCCCACTTAATATGATTCTATGATATATTGCTTATGGCATTGACATGCATTCATGATTTAGTATGCTGCACTCATGCATTAAGACTCATGCTAAAAGACACGATCCTCGGCTAATAATATTTGGAACTAAATAAATGAACTTTATACATGCCCAAAACTTTCATAAATGAAACCAGATTCCTGAAGGACATAGATAATGACACATATTAGGAGGCGAAAACCCTATCGAGATTCTTGTATAAGTTTTTCATCCCTTTTTATTTTCTTTCCATCTCGTCTTCAAAGGTCGATGGCAACCTTCGTGATATATGTTGATGTTCCCACCTAGGAGATGCACTTTGATGCCACTCACCATGACGTATCACTTTGTAGGTCGATTTGTTGTCCATCTTTTTGTCTTCATGGAGCACCTTTGCACATCCCGAATTACGCTGACAGGTTCTTACCACTACTCCATTTTCTGACGACCTCATCATTGAGGGTGCTCATTGCTGGGGACAGATCCACTACATCTCCCCGCTGGTTCGGTTGTAGGGACATCTCAGTCTTACATGCCACGATTACCTCCTTACTACCCCGAGCCCTAGTTGGACCCATCAGAGGATTCACCCACCCAGCTTCTTCTCGATGGGTTCCGCCCCACGTAGCTAATGAGAGGAGTCACACCTGTTCATGGAGGAGCCAGAGACCTCGTCGAGGTGCCCTTGCTCACCCCGTCCACGTCTTGTCCACACCCGATGAGCGGCCGCTGGATTGGTTAGCTTCCTTCCTCCCAGGAGCAACAGGAGTAGGAGCTCATTTTGGACGTACAGGAAGAGGATAGCCTTTTTTTGCTTTTGTTAATTAGAGGTTATCTATCCTAGGCGCACCCCTCGAGGTAGTAGGAGGAGAGGTCTTTTATGTAGCCTGGTTATAGTTTACTTTTGCTTTTGATTTATGGATATTACGGATGACTGGATATTTTGAGCCCAACCTTGTTGGTAGGCATGTTATAACTTTCTTTATGTATATGATAGGTATGCAAAGTAGGATGATTAACTATTGATGATATATATATATATATATATATATATATATATATATGATATAGTTCATGGTCTGTGATGTTGTGTTTTAGGAATGCCTATGTCTTGCTGAGATCTTCTTCCTTGTTACGCTAGAGACGAGATGTAGTTCAATATGTATGCATGGCTCGTATTTGATTTAAGCTCAAAAAAAAATTTCCTATTTTTACTAAACTATTTTTTTAAGAGTATTAAAGTAAGAACTAGAACAAAAGAGTAATAACTAATAATTAAATGAATGCGTCCTGAGACATGTTGGGTTAAATATTAGGGTGTTACAAAATCAAAAGCGAAAATCCTCCAAGGACTTACACAGACAAATACCCACAATCATACTATTCCTTTATCTCATCCACAACTTCATCAGGACCATCAACCATATCACCATCACTCAATGTCACACTGACTATTACACGGTCCTTTGTTTATGTAACACCCTAATATTTAACCCAACACACCTACGACGTATTAAGATTAAATATTAGTTATTACTTCCCTTTAAAACTCATTTGTAAAATTACTTAGCAGGAATATAGGTAAATTTTTTTTTTTTGAAATAGGTAAAATAAAATGCGAGCCATCAAACACTACATAAGCGAAACGAAGCAAAAGAAAATAAACCAAGAAATACAAAAGCAATAAAGATCATCTCAATTATAGGAACAACCATCATGAAATTAAATAACATAGTTTAATACAACGACCGAAATATAAAAAGGCATAAAGTCATACCTATACAAGTGGTAGAGCTTTAATACAGGAAACATAAAGCAGAAAATAACATAACAACAAATACAAGGGAAACCCCAAAAGATCAACTCCCAAGCTATGGCTACCCCTCCCTCAAAATTACTGATGACGCTGCCCCGTCCTCTAGGTATATACCCAATGTACTTGTCGAGCTCTTGGGTGTGTGCAAGCAGAAGGTGGAGTGCGTGACCTCTCTCGACGCCATGCACTCGGACATCGAGCTAGCCTCCGCGCCGTCACCGTATCCTCGCTGCCCTTCCCATGTCCATGGGAACTGGAGGTAGATCCTCTGAAAGATATGAGAGTGGGAATCCTCCAGGATCGCTTCCTGAATGCCTCCTGCGAGGATGTACTCGGGGTAGTCCCTGCACTACCGAAGCCAAAGGGCAGCACGACGAGTCGCTCATTGTGAGGGCGAGTCCTCTCAAAGATCAAATCATTGTCGTAGGGAGAGGCGAGGGTAAAATGAAGCGGAAACCGGGAATGCAAACGGGCATCCTATGTATGCAAAAATGCACACGGCACAACGACCCTCAAAATGGTAAGATTGATGATATGGATCATAGTGCACCTCCTCGAGGTGTGTCAACAAAGATCACGAATGACGCCATCGCCCTGAAGACGTACCCGGAGAGAGAAATAAAGAGAGGGGTGAGAATCTTGCTAAAGAATCTCAAGAGGAAACCTCCTATCCTAGTGTCATCGTTACGTCTCCAGGAACCTTCGTTGTTATGAAAAGGTTAAACATGCAAGGGTTCATTATGAGGTTTTCATAAAAGATAATTATCCAAGATCCGTGTCTTTTATGACGAATCTTAATGCATATATGCAGCATAGCAAGACATGAATGCATGGCAAACTTTATGCAGGCAAACCAATAAAGCATTTCATCAATAATTAATTCTCATACAAGTGGCATGTAATTTCTCATAATCAACCTTTCTCTTTCATAAGCAAGATGCTTCACATCTTTTCTCATTTCTGAACTTGTGACATCATGGTATTAAAAATAGTAACCGACCCCGATACTAGGCTATGAGCTCATACCTTAACTAGTTGTCATAGTTCTTACTTATCTCTTGATAAGCGTATCATAATCATAAAAATATAATCCCGACTCCAGAGTACGGAGGGACCTAAGGAATCACCCATCATGGGACTTTTTTCCTTCTCTAAACGCATCAACTGGTTAAGACCAGTGACTTTGTCCGCTTTGACAGGCTAATGTCGATGCCCTCACGATTTTACCTTCTCCTCACTTGGAGTAAGAGAAGACGTCTCGCTTGCGAAACACATCATCTGGTTAAGACCAGTGACATTGTCCGCTTTGGATGACTCCGACCATACCCCCAGAGTTTTCTTTCTCCTCACTTGGAGCAGGAGAAATGTATCTCGGCATGTCACATATAAAATCCTTCTTTTCAAACTTTCTTTAAGTCCCTCAAATTTGACAAAAATTCGACAGGATAATGACTACACTCCGAATTCCTCAAATTTGAGTCATGCCACATAACTTAAATAACACATGTTGTTCTCATGAAATTTCTCAATCAAGTAACTCTCTTAATCAGGAGCATACCCTCCTAATTCATTCATATTTTGCATTCTCATGCATCTTAAGCATAGTATACCACATCATCACAACAACATGTCACAAATACACATATAGTCTCACATTCATGGTGTTAACACATTCACATTCATCACGAGTATACCCATCTAATCCTCATTTATACGACTCTTGCTAGATTAACAATTTAAAACCATTCTTTTAGTCAAATGAAGGTATAGACACAATTCCTTAATTTAAGGAATTGGAAAGAAAATACTATTCAAGATTCCATGACTAGGAATCTTGAATCAAAGATGTAATTAGAGTTTAACCAAGCAATCTTAGGTTCTAATTAACCTTAATAAATTATTTTGACTCTAGATTAATTATCAAAATAAATTAATCTTCAATTAGAGCCTAATATTGCTTAGGTTTGCTTAATTACGTCATTAGACTCACTGGATATTGCTCTTGGGGCAAAATGGTAATTTTACACTAAATCCTGGACCTTTCTGGCCAAACTCATCAAATACCACTCATAAACATTATTCCAAACTTTCTGGAAAAGTTCTGGGCTCAAACGACACCTTTACCCGCGTAAACACTATAGGGTATTTTGGTCATTTTCAGCAAAAGTTCAAAAAACGAGATTTTCACCTCTTGGATATCAAACATAATACATAAACCCCTTCAAACATTGAGTTGACCCATCGAGGACTGCGAGTCGACTGTCCTCGAATTCCGAGCAAAAATGACCTTTGGGCATTTTGGTCATTTGTACTCAAAGAGAAAATTTGGTGTTACATTACTCCCCTCCTTAAAAAGAATTTCGCCCTCGAAATTCGTTACCTTAGAAAGCAGATTTCACGCATCTCCTATTCAGCTCCCACGTGAATTCTTCTTCCATCTTGTCTCGTCCCCATGCCACTTTCACCAAAGGAATGGACTTGTTCCTCAACTGCCGACACCATGGTCCACGATCCTCGTTGGTGGTAGATTGAAGTTACGTCCTCCCTTAACTACACATGCTCTGGCTCTAACACATGGCTAGGATCGGATTGGTATTTTCTTAGCGGGAGACGTGAAGACGTCATGAAGATTAGCAGGGTTAGGAGGTAGGGCTATTTTGTAGGCAACTGTCTCGACTCTTCTGAGAATTTCAAAGGACCGAAAAATGGGGACTCAACTTTTTGACTCGCATGGCTCTACCTATACCTATAGTGGGGGTAATCCTTAGAAAACATGTTCGCCCTCTGGAACTCCATGGCTTTCGCCGCTTGTCCGCATAGCTCTTTGTCGGTTGGGGGTCAAGATTCTATCCTTAATCTTTCTTATTTGCTCCGTGGTTTCCCTCACTACTTCCTGTCCCAACATGCTTTGTTCTTTGGGTTCATGCTAACACAAAGGCGACTTGGAACTTCTTTCCATACAAGGCTTCGTACCTGCTATACCGATGATCGCATGATAACTATTGTTATATGCAAACTCGATAAGCGGCAGGTACTTGTCCCAACTCCCTTTTCTATCCAAAACACACGCCCTCAACATATCTTCCAAGGTTTGGATAGTTCTTTCCTATTGACCATCTATTTGAAGGTGGTAAACCGTGCTTACACACAGCTTTACCAAATGCCTTTTGAAAGGCTTCCCAAAAACGTGACGTAAATTGCGGATCTCGATCCGAGATTATCGTCGATGGAACTCCATGTAACCTCACTACCTCTTTGGATGTACAATTGGGCTAGCTTGTCTAGGGAAAAGGTGATCTTGATAGGTAGGAAATGAGCTGAATTAGTCAATCTATCAACGATTACCCAAATAGCATCATGGCCGGCTTGGGTTAGGGTAGGCCGGTCACAATCCATAGAAATGCTATCCCACTTCCATTTGGGGATCGACAAGGGTTGCAACATTCTGAAGGCTTTTGGTGCTCAATCTTCACCTTTTGATAGACCAAACACTTACTAACCCAAGTAACTACGTCCTTCTTCAAACCTGGCCACCAAAACATCTTCTTTAAATGTTGATACATCTTGGTAGCACCAGGATGAATAGTGAAGTGGCTTTTGTGAGCCTCCTCCAATATACTCTTTCGGAGGTCACCATCTTGTGGTATACAAATTTGTCCTTCAAACCTCCACAAACTATCGGGTCCTTGCTCAAAACCCTTGAGTTTGCCCCTTAACCGCCTCAAAGGTTTATCTAAACTCCCTATTCTCCATTTTGCCATAATGCCCTTGTTTAAACCCATAGTCATAATGAGGTGACACATCTTCATACTCTTATCACACGACATCCCCAAATTTAAATCCTAAACTTCTTTATTAACTCAACTTCTTTAACCATCATATGAGATAGACGCAATGATTTTTGACTAGGCATCGCGACCACATTAGCCTTGCCGGGTGGTAACTTAAGCTCGAAATCATAGTCCTTTAGAACTTCATCCACCTTCTTTGCCTCATATTTAACTCCTTTTGATCAAAGAGGTGCTTAAGACTCTTATGATTAGAAAACTTCAAACCTTACTCCAAACTAGTGATGCCTCCAAATCTTCAAGGCAAACACTATGGCGGCTAACTCTAGGTCATATAGGGTAGTTCACCCGTGAGGCTTGAGTTGTCTAGACGCATAGGCTACCACTTGCCTATTTTGCATCAACACACAGCCTAAACCCTTGCCCGAAGCATCACAATATATCTCGAGGTACATTGGGTCGGGTAAAACCAAAACTGGGGTCAAGGTCAACTTGCCTTTTAGCTCTTGAAAGCTTTTCTCACACTCGGGATTCCATGAAAATGGGTGTTCTTCCTAGTGAGCTTGGTTAGGGGAAGGGCGATCTGGGAAAATCCTTTAATAAACCTACAATAATAGCCTGCTAAACCCAAAAAGCTCTGGATTTTCATTACCTGGTTGGTCTATCCCAATTCATCACGCTTTATCTTACTGGGGTCAACACTATACCTCCTTTTGACACTACATGTCCCAACAACTTCACTTCCTCCATCCAAAATTCACACTTAGAAAGCTTCGCATATAACTTCTTCTCCTTCAAAACCTCTAAAATCAACCTTAGATGACGTTCATGCTCCTCGTAACTTCGAATAGATGAGTATATCATCTATGAAAATGACCATGAACTTATCTAAATAGGGTCTAAAGATCCTATTCATATAATCCATGAATACGCAGGAGCATTCGTCAATCCAAAAGACATCACGGCAAACTCAAAGTGTTCATACCGTGTTCTAAAGGCGGTTTTAGGTTTATCCTCATCTCTCACTCTAATCTGGTGGTATCCAACCTTAAATCAATCTAGAGAATACCACCGCTCCTTTTAATTGGTCCATGAGATCATCAATCCTAGGCAAAGGGTATTTGTTTTTCACCGTCACTTTATTCAACTGCCTATAATCTATACACAACCTCATGCTTCCATCCTTTCTTAACGAACAAACCTGGCTCCCAGTGAAGCATAGGTCTTATAAAACTCTTCTCTAACAATCCTCCAACTAGGTTTTCAACTCCTTTAACTCCAAGGGTGACATTTTATACAGGGCTATAGAGATAGGTCCCGTTCCTGAACCAACTCAATGGAGAACTCCACTTCTCTCTGGGAGGAACTGGGTACCTTCATTGGAAATACCTCGGATACTTCACTATTGGATATCATCTATGTTTTGCTCAAAATCTATCTCACTAGTGGCTAGGAGGACATATCCCTTAGTTTTCTCCCCACTACAGAAGACTTCTACGAATTCACATAAAGTTTCAAGGTTTGACTAGTTTTGCTAGGGGGATGACGAAAGATAAATTTTGGTGTAACAATCTAACAATACATGGTTAGCGTAGAGCCAATCCATGCCAAGAATTACTCCTATATCTTTCAAGGGTAAACAAATCAAATATATGATAAAAGACCTATTTTCAACAGTAAGATGACAATTTAAACAACAGTTACAGGTATGTAGAGGATGATTTGTAGGGGTAGAGACAATAAGATCAAAAGGAAGCTTAGAAACTTTCAAATTCAAAGACTTGACACTAGCATGTGAGATGAAAGAATAAGTAGCACTAGAGTCATATAGCACAATTAAGGTTCTACCATTTAATTCACACTTACCTTCGATGAGGTCGTTGATCTGGCGGAATCTTCCGCGTTGAGGGTAAAGACCCTCCCTTGGTGTTGCGGCTAGGTTTACTGACTGACCTCGCGCTTTGCTCATATCCTTGGCATAGTGGGGCTTGCCACATGGAACAGGCTCCTTGCCCGCATGGCAAGGGAGATTGCCATGACTTCTTCCGTATCGGGGGCACACGTGGCCATGCGGGTCCGAAAAGAGGAGGGCTCTGCGCCTCATTCTTGTTCCCATTGGGCCCTCCTTGATGTTGTTGTTGTTGTTGCGAGGACTCGCCCAATCTCCTTGTTGGTTGTTGCGGCCTTGGCCGTTGTGGTTGAAGGCGGCCTTGGGTGTTGCGAGAAAGGTTGGTTGTTGGTCCTCTTTGTTGTTGTTGTTGTTTATGCTTGAACCAATTGGCTTGGTAGGGATGGTAATGGTTCCTTGACTGGTTCTGATGTGGTGGCTTGAACCTTAGGGCTTGAGGTACCAACCCAGGGATGATCCACCCTTGCAGGATGGCTTTTGTGCCCTCCTCTATTATTGGCACTTGTTGACTAGGGTGGGGAAATCCTTAATCTTTATGTGTGCTACCTCACGTTAAGTAGCCTTCAACCGACCTCAAACTTAACGCACTTCAACCTCATCGGGGTTCCCTTGGAAACCCCAGAACTTGATCAGCTCTCGAACTTCAGATATGAGGCCAGAAGATCCGCCTTGGGTCAGTTGCATGAACTCGATGTTTCACGTTTAACTGGTTTCTGAAAGACTTCCAGAGAGAGCTTGAACAGCTCCCAATTGATTGATGTGCCCGTAGCTTCAAGCACCTCTTAGTGCCGGTCCACCAAAACTTGCATTGAATTCCATTATGTAAGCAGTGAAGGTGACTTTCTATTCCTCTAACAAGCGACCACCGAGTAGATCTTTTCCATGTTCTTGATCCACTCATCTGCCTTGTCTAGGTTCAAAGCTCCACGGATGGTTGGGGGATTGGCCTTGTAGAACTCTCCAAATAGGCTTACTCCACAGCCTCCGCATCGAGGGACCTTGAGCATCCCATGTAACATCCTCCCAAGTACAACCCCATTCTTAAGCTATGATATCACGGAGTTGTTACTTGTTAATTAGCGACTCTTAATTATCTAGCAAGTCATTCACGTACGAGATAACTAAGTGTAATTCTATTAAAACATATTACAAGTAAACATCAAGTTTATTAAACATACAGCTAAAATACAAAGGAAGCTCCTCTATGAGCTTTAGTACATATCTATCTTCTAATACATTTACATACGTACTTATTTCACTAAGTACGATAGAAAAACGTAACTACTATACTACACCAATCCTACACTCCTTTGCATAGCATCATTATCATCCTGGCTTAACCTAGGCCACCTAACAAACACATAGGGGTGAGAATATTTAAAATTCTCAGGGTAACTCCCCAATTTCACAATCATAATGTCAACGTCATCGCCCCGCCACTTCGGTTATTAAGAAAATGTGAGCATGCAACATATATCAAAGATTCATTTTTAATGTTCAAAAACCATTCCTCTAAAGTGAGTTTCTTTTAGCATTTCGTCACTTCAAGCATATATCTCATCACATTCCAACAATTACTAAGTTACACAAGGTAGACAATTCAAAATAAGATAAGTAGCATATAATACATGCAATGAATTTATCTCAAGGTGACATGGTATCACTTATGGCCACAAAGATCAAATGAGTGCTTCTCTTTTCATTGACATAGGAAAGACTTAGTTTACCCAACGGGTAATTTCAGTGGACAATTCCACAATAGATCCATTTTAGACGGGTATTTATGGTGGATCACACCACACAAGGGAAATAGACCGCTTATCAGGACTGAGCTTATTTATACGTGGTCATCGAACTTCATTTTTTTCCATTTCCGAATCCACACAGATCTATTCCTAGCCGATACGCTACCAACTCAAATAAATTTTGGGAAGTTACTACTTTTGCCTTCCCCTCATTCAATCTAAG
Organism: Dalbergia oliveri; assembly: GCA_030441495.1. Lineage (NCBI taxonomy): Eukaryota > Viridiplantae > Streptophyta > Magnoliopsida > Fabales > Fabaceae > Dalbergia > Dalbergia oliveri. Next base: position 27,018,622 of record JAMLFY010000012.1, on the reverse strand, counting down.
TCTTGTTTCTATTTTATCCATATGTTAGAATATGCACAATTTAAATTTATACATCCTTATAATGACATCATATACTTTTCTCTTTTCTCAAATGCATACATAGGCCACATATAGGCAATCATTCACAATGAAATTCTCATTTTTTCTCATACTTCAATCTTTAAAATCCATAGCATGCATTTACATGTCATAAGTCACATGGCCAAACACTTAATATCAAATACTCATGTCATACTAGAAGCCAAAGTGCCATTACATTCTCAATTCAAAGCAATGTTCCATTCCCAGCACAATGGGCAGAGTTATTGTCCTAGGCACAACATTTCATTATCATATCAAACAGCCATTTCAAGAGTCACAAAAATTCTGTATGACACTCAAATGTGTCTAGAATATCCTGTAAAAATTTCAAGACAAACACAGCTCTATAGCTACCTCAGTAAAATGTACAAATTTAGTGGTCAGGGGCCACCAATTCTAGACCAGAAATGAGTTCCCCTAATTTTTAACACTGGAAATGATTGAATTAATTCACAATAAAATTCACAGTAACACTTCAATATGTTAGTAACTTCGTGTAAAAATTTCAAAGGCTAATTCAATCATTTACTATGATAATAAATTGGACAAGTTACTGCTTCAGTTTCAACAATCAGGATAGCATCTGCCTCATTTCGGTTTCTAATTTTTCCAAGGTATCAAACCTTAAAAGTAACACCCAAGAAAATTCATGTAGTTATTTTAAGGTGTTCTCTTCAACATTTAACTTTTATAGCTCATGAAAACACCCACAAATATACCAGAAAATTCATGAACCACTGCTGCCTACAGGACAACAGAAATTCCAGAAACCTAGTCCAAATTTATTTTGATAAAAACCCTCTTTTAACACCATCCAAACACACCACCAAAAATCACATATCAATTTCAACATAATATCAACCAAAAAACTAGAAATTTTGGGCCTAGGCCATGCCAAAACAGATCATAAAAATTTGACAAAGAAAGGCAACAGAAACCCTACTTTGAGTAACCTATTAGCTCCTTGGCTTCAAGATGAACCAAGCTTGCTTCCTTCTCCTCCAAAGCTTCCAATCCAACTTCAAACCCCTCTGATATCAGTGAGATGTGAGGTACGAGACAAGGTTTTGATAAGGAATGGAAATTTTGTTCGGTTAGATTGATAGAGAATTAGGTGTAGAATATGTTTTGTGAAGAGATCTTGAGGTTTTATCAAGTTTAGGCTAAGGTTTATGAAGCTCCAAGTTTGTTAATGGAGTTTGAGAGGAAGAACAATGGAGGAGAGCTTCTTGGAGTGTGCTGGATGAAATTGATGAGGAAATGATAAGATATTGATTTTATGAGTTTATGACAAAATACATAATAATTTGAAGTACAAAATGTTCTTTTTCTTAAAGATAAATGTAGTAAATTTTTGTAAGCATCCTATTGGTCCTAATAAAGTGGCAATGGTGTGGCTTCTTCTAAGCCACACACTTGTCTAGTTAGGTGGCAAACTTTCATTGAAAGTTTCATTTGTGTAAGAAACAGCACACGAAATCTCACCAACGGTAAACACCATACCGATTAAACCGATATTGTCCAAAAATTAATTTTAAGTATAAAATTACCATTCCCACATATTTCTAACCTTATTCCCATGTTTTCCTAATTTGGGGCACCTTAGGGCCCGAATCTAGGGTTTCAGGTTGTCCGCCTGCGATGGGCCTAAGGTTACTATTTATCGCGAAATTTTTTTTTTTTTTTACCGGTCCATTGGGCCGCCCTCATCATTGCCAAGCTATTATATTTTTAAAATTATGACTAACGAAGATCAAATTAATTTTTAAGTAATTTTAGGGTGTTACATTACCACCCACCTTAAAAAAAATTTTGCCCCAAAATTCATTTGAAAATAATTCCAAAAGACAGTTTTATAAATCAAACAAGCAATCCACACACAGCAATCAAAGGATGACAATTGAATCCTAAACATTTCTACCTCGAATCATATTATTAGGTGGTGAGGTCTCCTTAGCTCTTAGTGTTCCTATGTGTTGGCTTCTAAGGTTTGGATATCTTTTGGACACTTCCAAATCTTATGCCCCGATTTGCCACAATGGTAGCATACTTATTGTCCAAGCAGAGGTTCTCCCATGATTCTTTCCACATTTTGGGCAATCTTGCCACATAGTTGACTTTGGCTTGTTTGTCTTCATATGGGATGGCTTAATTGGTTCTTTTGGGGTGAAGTCTCCTCAAAACTTTCATCTTCAATTGCCAATCTTTTATTAGAAGTGTCCTTAGTAAATTTGGCCATTGCTAGTTTCTTGTTGGAGTCACGTCGACACTTGTTCACTAGTGTTACATAGTCTCGAATTCTTAAGAGACCCATAGCAACTTCAATGTCTTCACGTAACCCTCCTTCATACTTCATGCATTTCCAAGCTTCATCAGGATTGCGCTGGTAGATAGTGGAAAACTTGCAGAGCTCCTCGAACTTGGCCGTATACTGCTATACTCATAGATCCTTGCTTAAGTGCCATGAATTCCAACTCCTTTGCATTTCTTACCAAAATAGGGAAATACTTGTGGTAAAAAGATTCCTTGAAGATATCCCAAGTGACTTCAGTTGGACGCCTCGAATAATCCCTTGGTGCCGACCCACCAGAATTTTAGGATCTGCCTTCTAGCATATAAGTAGCAAAAGCCACTTTTGGATCTAGTACAAGGAAGAACTGAAGAAATTTTCTCCATGGCCTTAATCCATTCTTCGCTTTACTGGATTGAAGGCTCCTCGAAAAGGCGAGGGGTTTGCCTTCCTAAACTCTGCAAACTTCTGGTATTCCATGTCCACTTCTACTCTTCCAGGATTCCTAATTGGATTTCCTTCAGCATGCATTCAACCTTTCCATCATCCTATTAGCGCCACAACTTGTTCTCTCCTGCTGCCATTTCATGAAAGGTGTCCATCATTCCTGGTTATTCCCCTCCACCTAGTTTGCCGATTTGAAGTCATCAATTCCTGTCACACCAAACAAGAATTATTGAGTTGATCAGGCTCAATACCAAGCTAAGTATGGCAGCAATCCACAACATTCAAAATTACAATCATACACATATATAGAATTATGATGCATGACATTTACTAAGGAAGCATAGCTAGTCCATTCCTCAAGGTCCTACAAGGATGAATTGCTCGATACCATAATGTAACATCCTTCCAAGTACAACCCCATTCTTAAGCTATGATATCGTACTTGAGAGTTGTTACTTGTTAATTAGCAGACCTCTTTAATTATCTATAGCAAGCTCGATTTACATACGAGATAACTAAGTGTAAATCTATTAAAACATATTACAAGTAAACATAAAGTTTATTAAACATACAGCTAAAATAGAGAAGAAAGCTCCTCTATGAGCTTTAGTACATATCGTCTTCTAATACATTTACATACATACTCATTTCACTAAGTACGGAATAAAACAGGAACTACTATACTACAGCAATCCTACACTCCTTTGCATAGCAGCATCATCATCATTCTGGCTTAACCTGGAGGCGACATTGAAACAAACACATAGGGTGAGTTTAAAATTCTAGGAGGTAACTCCCAATTTCACAATCATAATGTCATCGTCATCGCCCCAGCCACTTTCGGTTTATTAAGAAAATGTGAGCATGCAACATATATCAAAGATTCATTTTTAATGTTCAAAAACCATTCCTCCGAAGTGGGTTTCTTTTAGCATTTCGTCACTTCAAGCATATATCTCATCACATTCCAACAATTACTAAGTTACACAAGGTAGACAATTCAAAATAAGATAAGTAGCATATAATACATGCAATAAATTTATCTCAATGTGACATGGTATCACTTATGGCCACAAAGGTCAAATCGTGCATTTTCTCTTTTCATTGACATAGGAAAGACTTAGTTTACCCAACGGGTAATTTCAGTGGACAATTCCACAATAGATCCATTTATACCCAATGGTATTTATGGTGGATCACACCACACAAGGGATAGACGCTATCAGGACTTAGCATTCTATACGTGGTCATCGAACTTCATTTTTTTCCATTTCCGAATCCCACACAGACTATTCTAGCGATACGTCTACCAACTCAAAATAAATTTTGGGAAGTTACTACTTTTGCCTTCCCTCATTCAATCTAAGTCTTGTTTCTATTTTGTCCATATGTTAGAACATGCACAATTTAAATTTATACATCCTTATAATGGCATCATATACTTTTCTCTTTTCTCAAATGCATACATAGGCCACATATAGGCAATCATTCACAATGAAATTCTCATTCTTTCTCATACTTCAATCTTTAAAATCCATAGCATGCATTTACATGTCATAAGTCACATGGCCAAATACTTAATATCAAATACTCATGTCATACTAGAAGCCAAAGTGCCATTACATTCTCAATTCAAAGCATTGTTCCATTCCCAGCACAATGCAGAGTTATTGTCCTAGGCACAACATTTCATTATCATATCAAACAGCCATTTCAAGAGTCACAAAAATTCTGTATGACACTCAAATGTGTCTAGAATATCCTGTAAAAATTTCAGGACAAACACAGCTCTATAGCTACCTCAGTAAAATGTACAAATTTAGTGGTCAGGGGCCACCAATTCTCAGACCAGAACCGAGTTCCTAATTTTTAACCCTGAAATGATTGAATTAATTCACAATAAAATTCACAGTCACTTCAATATGTTATTAACTTCGTGTAAAAATTTCAAAGGCTAATTCAATCATTTGCTATGATAATAAATTCGAACAAGTTTACTGCTTCAGTTTCAACAATCAAGACAGCATCTGCCTCATTTTGGTTTGATTTTTCTGAGGCATCAAACCTTAAAAGTAACACCCAAGAAAATTCATGTAGTTATTTTAAGGTGTTCTCTTCAACATATAATTTTTATAGCTCATGAAAACACCCACAAATATACCAGAAAATTCGTGAACCACTGCTGCCTACAGGACAACAGAAATTCCAGAAACCTAGTCCAAATTTATTTTGATAAAAACCCTCTTTTAACACCATCCAAACACACCACCAAAAATCACACATCAATATCAACATAATATCAACCAAAACAACTAGAAATTTTGGGCCTAGGTCATGCCAAAACAGATCATAAAAATTTGACAAAGAAAGGCAACAGAAACCCTACTTTGAGTAACCTATTAGCTCCTTGGCTTCAAGATTAACCAAGCTTGCTTCCTTCTCCTCCAAAGCTCCCAATCCAACTTCAAACCCCTCTGATCAGTGAGGTGTGAGGTACAAGACAAGGTTTTAATAAGGAATGGAAATTTTGTTCAGTTAGATTGGTAGAGAATTAGTAAAACATGTTTTGTGAAGAGATCTTGAGGTTTTATCAAGTTTAGGCTAAGGTTTATGAAGCTCCAAGTTTGTTAATGGAGTTTGAGAGGAAGAACAATGGAGGAGAGCTTCTTGGAGTGTTTGGACGAAATTTTGATGCAAGGAAATGATAAGATATTGATTTTATGAGTTTATGACAAAATACATAATAATTTGAAGTACAAAATTTTCTTTTTCTTAAAGATAAATGTAGTAAATTTTTGTAAGCATCCTATTGGTCCTAATAAAGTGGCAATGGTGTGGCTTCTTCTAAGCCACACACTTGTCTAGTTATGTGGCAAACTTTCATTGAAAGTTTCATTCGATGCAAGAAACAGCATAGAAATCTTACCGAGGGTAAACACCATACTTTATTGAACCGATATTGTTCGAAAATTAATTTTAAGTATAAAATTACTCATCCTATTTCTAACCTTATTCCCATGTTTTCCTAATTTGGGGCACCTCGGGCCCGAATCTAGGGTTCAGATTGTCCGGGACCCTAGGGCCCGCAAGGTTACTATTCATCTCCGAAATTTTGCTTTTTTGTACCGCCCGTTGGGCCGCCCTCATCATTGCGAAGCTATTATATTTTTAAAATTATGACTAACAAAGCTCAAATTAATTTTTAAGTAATTTTTGGGTGTTACATCCCTTTGTTCATGCGATCGAACATGCGTTTCATCGCTTCCCGCCATCTCATGTAGGAACTGGAGCCCTGCCGTTCCCTTGTTCACCCTCGCATTCCTATTTTGTTGAAGTGCCATTGGTCCCTAAACACAAGTCAACAAACACTAAGGTGATCAGCTCAATATTCCAAACTAGATGAGCTAGTTACCATGGCATAAGCAAGCAGACAGGGTCATGTGTGTTTATCCTATAGCTTAAATCTATTAGCTAAGCACTATACATGACATACTACCGTATCATGCCTATAAAGCATGGTTAGTCCAATCTTTAGGCTTCGTGAGAATAGAACCCTTAATACCATAAATGTAACACCCTAATATTTAATCCAATACGCCTAGTAACACCCTAATAATTAACCCAATACGGTCATATCTGATTAATTACTAGACTTTACTCTTTGCTTCAGTCCTTAATCATGCTTTGAAAATACTTAGTGAAATTACGAGCCATTTTTTTTTTAAAACATAATTGAAAACGTGAGCGTGCATAACGTGAACAATAATCGGATAAGCAGAAAATGGACATATCATGAAGAACAAATCATATTGGCTCCATCATATGACATCCATAATTACATTTCACATAGATATTTTTCCTACCAAGAGAGTTAAGCTAGATGTAGGCAATTGAACAAAACATAAATAATATATGGATGGAAAAACATCTATTAACGGCACCTATTTATACACTCTAGAGATAGGAATAGATATCCAGTTCACGCTCAAGGTCTAGCGATAGGTTCCTCAAGGATAATAAGCTGGTTCACAAGATCGTGCATCTACCAGGTGAGAGCATCAATGGGAATCACGAACATCACCATCACTTTCTAGAACGAGATGGAAAGAAAGAAAGAGGGAATGAGAAACTTATAAAAGAATCTTAGTAGGTACTCACCTCATATGCATCGTGTCATCATCATCGTCCCCAGGAACCTCGGGTTTCATTATGAAAATGTGAGCATGCTAAGATTCATTTATTAGTTCGAAATATACTTTACCGAGGTCCATTCATTTTAATCATGCGTCTTATAATGCATCATAAACTTAGCATGTCATGTTTATAATGAACTTTTCCTTTCATATATAATAACATAATTATGCATAAGACCACATCATATTCCTCATCATCATATCATAAATATTATGCATAGAAGAATATCATATTTCTCATCATTATCTCATATATACTATGCATAGAAGAACATCATAATCACATAATACGTTACTTAGTTCCTTAGGTGACTTAAAGTTACTTTCATCATCATTTTCCTGGGCCACCCTATACTCCACCCTTTTGGGAGTAATCTAGGTTATGAGCTCATACCTTACTAGTCGTCACTAGCATATACTTATCCCTTTTGATAAGTTAAAATCCCAACTCTACCCTTTTGAGAGAACGGTTTAGGGGCAAGAATCACCTTTTCACCACCTATAGTCTGATGGGTCCAAAGGATCATTTCCTCATAAGTTTAAGTCACCATTAAGTCTTTGCATGTTATATCATAATACAATTCTCAATTCATAATCATTCATAACATTTTCTTGTTTATAGTCTTATTCTGAATAATATATATACCAACTGTAATCATGCATCTAGGAGATTCCAGGAAAGAGAGGTGGGTCACAAATGGACACGCTTAAATACCAAGTCTTTCCTAGCCAGAACCTTTCCAAATTACACTTTTAAGTAATATACTTTCTTCCAGCAACAAGGGTAAATTTTTAAATAACAAAGAATATTTCATTATTTCATGCATAAGCATTCTCATTGTTTGCAACAGCAACTATAACATGCAAGCCCGGAAATCATTCAATGACGTCAAATACTTAATAAGCATCAAATCACTACATAGACTTATCATTTAAAACATCAAAGAGGCATCATCATAAATCCTTATTGAAAAGCTTCTTAAACAACCGAAACTCTAGAATCGGGCAACCTTAATTATTAAACTAATTAATTATGCATCTAAGGGATTTATTACCATCAATTATAAGTCCTAAGAATTATTAGACTATATGGGGCAGCATAGACAGTAAGTTGTTCTTAAGGTTTTACGTGCTAGAAGTTGCATTTTTAACCCTTTCTTGTTACCGGCTTTCCCTATGATGCTAAAATTAATTACTAAACCAATTATGAATCATTCTCCCTTATCTAAACATGATAAAATCTGGTTCTTAAGGCCACTAAAGGCTCTGGACAGAATGCATAAATTTCATTCTCTAAAGTTCTAGAAATCTTGCTTTTACGGTTTTCTAGGAAGCTAGTTTTATCTCTAACATGCATAGAATCATTCTTTAGCAATAAACCATAATTATCACAACTTCAAACATATTAAACCATCATCATACAGTAGTACTAAACTCAAATTAGTGGCTGAATCATGAACCTCACATAATTGCTTAAAATCACATTTTTAAGTACAAGTAAGATACTAGTATCCCTTAAAATCTTTGCAAGGCCTTAAAACTCTTTTAAAAACTAATTCTTTTTGTTACTCTTGAAAGAAATTTTAGAACTAAATCAGTAGCTTGTTTAAAATCACTTTAGGCCTACCTTAATCATGAGGCCGATTTATACATTGAAAGAATCCTCACGATTAAAATTTTCACTTAAGATAAAAGGAGCAAGTCTTGAGCTTTAGAGATTTAGGTGATAACTAGAATCATAAACATGCTATGCAACCTCATTTTAATCTTGTCTTTATAAGGTGATAACTTGGAATTATAAACATGATAAGAAACTGAAGCGGTGGTAGTCCGCATGGACCAAGTGGAGGAGAAGAGAATCTTAAGAAACCGGAGCGGCGGTAGTCCGCCTGGACCGGTGAAGGGAGAAGAGAATTCTTATTACATCTTATTAAGCTCCAAACTCAAGACTTTTTAAAGAATGAATTCTTTGACTCCCATAATCTTAAGGAAGCTTTAGAGTTTTATTACCATGGTTCCAACTTTGCTTGTGATACTTGGGCAAGTCTTTGAGCTCTAGGATCTTTAAGTGATGACATAAAATAAACATGCCATGCATTGATTCTTTTAGCCATTATAAAATAAAGTGAGAGCATAAAATAAATATGAGATGCATCCTCTTTATTATCTTTGAAGATTAAGTGACAACTTGAAACATAAACATGAAATGCAAGCTTGGAAATTTAAACATGAATATGCAAGTTCATTTATTCATTCTTGAGAATTTAGTGATGACATAGAAAGTAAACATGGTTATGCAAGGCATAAACTTAAACATGGATGCAAGTTCATTTTATTTCTTTACTAGAGCTCCTCCAAGACTTTAGAGAAATATAAATTCAACCCAATATATCTTAGCAAGACAAAGTGAAAAATACATCTTTCAAGTTCTAAACTCAAGATCTTTATTTTTACATCATAAAAACATCATTCTTTAAAGTTTTGCATCAAGTGGAATTTTCAAGCTTTAGAGGCCTAACTTGTGATGGATTTACAACCAACACTCAAGGTCCTCATCATCAAGCTATCATCATATTCCCATATAGGCCTTATGGCCGAAATGTTCAAAGGAAAAGAAAGAAGAAAATCGAATGGAAAAGCTAGAGAAAGTCCATGAAATCATCATTTTGAACCAAGAACAACACTTAGCAAAGCATAGAAATAAGCTTAAAGACAACTCCCTACCTAATTTATTTGAAGGAAAGGAAAAGAACTTGGTTTCCTTGAGTGAAATGAAAGAAAATCTCTTTGAGAAATGGGAGAAGAAGTTTCAGCCAAGAGGAGGAAGAAAGAAAGCTTTTGGTGCTTCTAAAAACTAGAATTGTGTAAGTTATGAACTAAGGCCTCTAACACTCCTTCAAGCATGCCTATTTATAGAGATTTTGAGGCTCATAAATGGACAAAGGGAGGAGGAAGGCTAGTGGAATTTCAAAGGGAACAAAGGAAGGAAAACATCATTCTTGACAAGTTGTATGAATTTATGGAATCATGTTTCATGGTGACATTTTTGGCATTTTGTTTTAGTGCATTATTTGCAATATTCTGATGCATTATGGCTCCATAATTTCAGCATTACAGCCCATGGAAGAGAAATTTGTGTGTTCCATGTATTATTTAGGTGTAGGTAAGGTATCTTTGCAAATTAGAGAATTTACAATTAAGGGCTTAGGTGAATTAGTAAGCAATTTGGGTGTTTTTAAGCAATTTTAAGTTCTAATCAATTTAAATAAATAATTTTGACTCTAGATTAATAATTAGAATCTAATAACCTTTAATTTGAGCCTAATATTGCTTAGGTTTTGCTATACGAATCAAAAATCTCAAAATTTGCAAAACTGCACAAAGACAGGGACAAAATGGTAATTTTACTTAAAAATTGCCGAGACCACCCGAGCTTAACTAATGGTTAATCATAGCTTAAAAACATGTTTTAAAACATTTTAGTGAGGTTCGGGCTAAGTCGGCACGCAATTGGAGTAAAACAACCGCAAGGGCGTTTTGGTCATTTCGCGTCGAAGCTCAAAATTAGGATTCTTCTCCTCTATTAACACACATAACACAAACAATCCCTTATTAACATCAAAACATCCCCTTGAGGATGGGTGGGGCCCACGATCCTCATTTTCTGAGTAAAATAACCTTAGGGGCATTTTGGTCATTTTACACGTACAGAAAATCGGGGTTTGCAACTCTCGCACGAATTGCTCCTATCCTTTCTTCTAATGTTATATTCCTTTATTGAGGATTGTTCGGTCTGAATTATATGAAAAATTACCTAAGGTAATTCGGTAATTTCTAAACGATAGTAAAAATTGGGATGTTACACCTAGGACGTATTGAGATTAAATATTAGTTATTACTTCTCTTTAAAACTCGTTTGTAAAATTACTTAGCGGAAAATACAGGTAATTTTTTTTTTTTTGAAATAGGTAAAACAAAATGCGAGCCGTCGAACACTACATAAGCGAAACATAAAGCAGAAGAGAAAATAAATCAAGAAATACAAAAGCAATAAAGATCACCTCAATTATAAGAACAACTATCATGATATTAAATAACATAGTTTAATATAATGACCAAAATATAAAAAGGCATAAAGTCATACCCATACAAGTGGGCAGATCTTTAGTCCAGGAAACATAAAGCAAAAATAACATAACAACAAATACAAGGGAAACCCCAAAAGATCAACTCCAAGCTATGGCTACCCCTCCCTCGAAACTCCTAATGATGCTGGTCCTCGTCCTCGAAGGTATATACCCAATGAATTGTGCGAGCTCCTCGAGTGTGTGCAAGTGGCAAGGTGGACGAACATGACCTCCTCGACGTGGACGCATCTCCGGGTCTCGAGCTAGCCTCCGCCCGTCACGTATCGCTGCCCTTTGATGTCCATGGGAAGTCTCAAGGATCCCTCGAAAAGATATGATTAGGGGAATCCTCCAACGAGTGGGTCTCTGAATGCCTCGGCGAGGAACGTACTCGGGGTAGTCACACACCATCGAAGCTGAAGGGCGGCCACAACGAGTCCGCTCGTCGGAGGGTGAGTCATCTCAAAGATCAAATCATCGCCATAGGGAGAGATCGGGGTAAAACGGAAGCTGGAGACCGGGAATGCAAACGGGTGTCCCATGTATGCAAAAATGCACACGGCACAATGACCCTCAAAATGGTAAGGCTGATGATCTGGATCGTAGTGCACCTCCCAGACAAGTGTGTCAACGAAGATCACGAACGATGTCATCACTGAAGACGTAACGAGAGAAACAAAGAGAGGGGTGAGAATCTTGCTAAAGAATCTCAGGGAAACCTCCTATCCTAGTGTCATCGTTAATGTATCTAGGAACCTTGGGTTTATTATGAAAAGGTTAAACATGCAAGGGTTCATTATGAGGTTTTCATAAAAGATAATTATCCAAGGTTCGTGTCTTTTATGATGAATCTTAATGCATGTATGCAGCATAGCAAGACATGAATGCATGGCAAAACTTTATGCAGCAAACCAATAAAGCATTTCATCAATAATTAATTCTCATACAAGTGGCATGTAATTTCTCATAATCAACCTTTCTCTTTCATAAGCAAGATGCTTCACATCTTTTCTCATTTCTCAAACTTGTGACATCATGGTATTAAAAATAGTAACCGACCCCAATACTAGGCTATGAGCTCATACCTTAACAAGTCATCACTAGTTCTTACTTAACCTTTTGATAAGCGTATCATAATCATAAAAATATAATCCCGACTCCAAGAGTACGGGGACCTAAGGAATCACCCATCATGGGACTTTTTTCCTTCTTTGAAATGCATCAACTTGGTTAAGACCAGTGACTTTGTCCACTTTGGCAGGCTAATGTAGATGCCCTCATGATTTTACCTTCTCCTCACCGTCAAGGAGAAGTACGTCTCAGTCTACATGCATATTGGTTAAGACAAGTGACATTGTCCGCTTCGGTATGGCTCCACGACCATACCCCCTATGGGTTTCCTTTCTCCTTTAAGCAGGAGAAATGCACCTCGGCATGTCACATATAAAATCCTTCTTTCAAACTTTCTTTAAGTCCCTCAAATTTGACAGGAAATTCGACAGCATAAAGCACTCCGATTTCCTCAAATTTGAGTCATGCCACATAACTCAAATAACACATGTTGTTCTAATGAAATTTCTCAATCAAGTAAATCTCTTAATCTAGGAGCATACCCTCCTAATTCATTCATATTTCACATTCTCATGCATCTTAAGCATAGCATACCACATCATCACAACAACATGTCACAAATACACATATAGTCTCACATTCATGGTGTTAACACATTCACATTCATCACGAGTATACCCACTTCGTCTCATTCTCACATCACACCTCCTATCTCATAGTGTTTTATGCTTTGGCCCTTACGGGTCTTAAACTTGTGTTCTGATTATCCTAACATTTATTATGGATCTTTATTTCACCTAAGGGATCATTACCTATAATTTCCTCTAATGTTTATGCTTACTAACATAACCAAATAGCATTGCATCACTTTGGGCAGAAAATTATCCTATGATTACAGGGTTTTAGAATCTCCTCTTGACCCTTTCTAAGTTCCGTCTTCGCTTAAGGCTCTATATTCAACTCCTAAACCAATTATGAGGGATTCCTACACATATCCACTAATTATAAACCATTTTTCTTAAGTTCAATTATGCTGGAACAGAATTTACAATTTGTGCATCTAAGTGTTCTAGAATTCTCATTTTAAATCCTTTCTAGTTACTTGTTCTTTCCTAACTTCCCTAAATCGTTCCTTGCTTCACTCAAACATAATTTTACACATTTTAACACCATAAAACAGAATTTATACAGTGGCCAAGTACACAAGGCAGAACTGAAAATACAAGCATCATATAATCACATAATCTCATGATTTAAATGCATATAAGTTGCTAGTTTTCTCTTGGAATAATTTTAGGAACTCAAAACTCTTTTAGAAACCAATTCCTCTCATTAAAATCATATAAAAATGGGTAAGGTCAGTAGCTAAATTATTTAGTTCATACATTAGATTTAAAACACAAAATCTTGTTCATAATGTTCTTTAAGTTCACCTAAGCTTAGAAAAATTCCAAGACATAGGCTATGGACACTTATGATTAGATGAACTCATCCAAGTCCATCATCATCATCACAAGGCCGAAATGGCATTCTTGAAATGCCTCCATTTTCTAAACTTTACTTGTGATACTTGGGCAAGTCTTTGAGCTCTAGGATATTTAAGTGATGGCATAAACTTAAACATGCTATGCACTTGTTTTACTTTTCATTATAAAATAAAGTGAGAGCATAAAATAAATATGAGATGCAACCTCATTATTATCTTTAAAGATTAAGTGATGACTTGAAATATAAACATGAAATGCAAGCTTGGAAATTTAAACATGATAATGCAAGTTCATTTAGTTATTCTTGAGAGCTTAGTGATGGCATCAAAATAAACATGCTATGCAAGGCATAAACATAAACATGAATGCAACTCATTTTATCTTAACTAGAGCTCTTACAAGACTTTAGAGGAACATTACAACCTTAACCCAATTTGTATCTTAACAACATAAAGTGAGCTTTAGAGTTCTTAGCACCAAGTCTTCAAAGAAGCCTTTGGTTTTGAACTTCATCATCAAGCTCAAGAAAATGGACACAAAACTCAACACTTTATCTAAACAAACATACAAGAACTAGTCATATTCTTTATTTTATTGCTCATGGGCTTCAATCTAGAGTAAACTCTTAGAACGGCCAACCAACTTTAAGGTTGGCAAGGGTAAGCTTAGAGCTCTTTGAAAACATAGGATTAATTTTCTTAACAAAACTTTAGTGATCTACTTAACATTTTTATCAAACTTTGTTCAAATAAAGGAAGTGAAAACCGAAACCATTAAGGAAAAAGGAAAGAGAAGAAAACTTTGAGGAAGAAAAGAAAGGAAAAACCAAAAGCATATGCAAGAAAAAGGAAAGAATCCAAAAGCATATATGGTCCAAGACCAAGTTTTTTCAAGCTTTAGAGGTTCTCACATGGCATCACAAGACCATTATCTTGAAACCTCATCATCAAGCCAAAGTTTTACTCATGAAAAGGCTCCAAGGCCGAAAAAGAAAAATAGGAGGAAAGACTTGAAAACCAAGAGAAAACTAGAACTTTCTTGAAGAAAACAAGTAAAACTTTGAAATAAAACCTCTACCTAAAGAAGTCTTGGAAGAAATGAAAGAAGCTTGTGTTCTTGAAGGAATGAGAAGACAAAATCTTCTCTTGGAGGAGGAGGAGGATTCGGCCAAGGAAGAACTCAAGGAAGATGATTTTTCCTTGAGAAAGCAAGCTTGGAAATGGAAAGGTTAAGTGTTTGAGAGGTGGTTTGAGGTGAGGGAGTGGTGGTTTAAGGTTGTTTGTGGTGGATTGTGGTGGTGGAAAAGGGAAGAAGAAGAAGAACAAGATGAAGAGAACTTTGAGAGAAAAAGAAGAAAATGCAAGAAAGTTAAACTTGGCAAAGCTTCTAAAGTGTAACCAAGTTCTTCAAGGCTTGGTATTTATAGAAAATTTTGCAAATGGAGGCTGCCAAGGGAGGAGTGGCCGATGGCCTTTCTTGGCTTTGGGGGAAGAAAATATTTCTTTGAATAGGTATGGGCTTAGGCATGGCAAGCATGGTTGAAAGCATGGTCAAGATATGGCTTGAGGTATGGCCTTTGGAGTGAAATAAAATCAACATGTGATGAATTATGGAGGGGGGAATTCAGCCAGCTTTGCAGCCAAGGGGGAGGATAATTTGTTCATGTAATTGTGGTTTAGTGATGTGTTTAGGTGTTTCTTTGATTAAGGTTTTGATTAGGAGTTTGTAAGAAAGTGTTTAGGTGAGGTAATGGCTAATTAAGGTTGTCAAGACTTGATTAGGGGAGTGATCTTGCTAGATTAACAATTTAAAATCATTCTTTTAGTCAAATGAAGGTATGGCACAATTTCTTAATTTAAGGAATTGGAGAGAAAAACACTATTCAAGATTCCATGACTAGGAATCTTGAATCAAAGATGTAATTAGAGTTTAACCAAGCAATCTTAGGTTCTAATTAACCTTAATAAATTATTTTGACTCTAGATTAATTATCGAAATAAATTAATCTTCGATTAGAGCCTAATATTGCTTAGGTTTGCTTAATTACGTCATTAGGCTCACTGTACAATGTTCTAGGGGCAAAATGGTAATTTTGCACTAAAACCTTGGGACCTTCGGGCTAAACATCAAATACCACTCATAAACATCATTCCAAACTTTCTGGAAAAGTTTTCGGCTCAAAAGGGTTAATGAGCCAAAAGTTTAGGGGTATTTTGGTCATTTTGAGCCAAAAGTTTGGAAACGAGATTTTCACCCTGGATATCAAACATAACAAATATAACCCCTTCAAACATTGAGTTGACCCATTCGAGGACCTGTATCAACTATCCTTGAATTCTGCAAAAATGACCTTAGGGGCATTTCGATCATTTGTACTCAAAGAAAAAATCGGGCCGTTAAGTTTACATACTTGAACAAATATTTTATGGAGTTAGATTTGTTGCAAAATTCTAAATTCATGTGGGCATGGTATTTCATCGTAGCTTAGGATTCTATGGTACAACAAACCTTATTAACCTCCACATATTTGACCATAACGGTAACAGGTATCACGTCTCTGGAACTGGATACCCATCCTCATCAAAATAAGTCTCTTTCACAAACTTTTTAGGGAAAAACTTTGTGCACTTGCCATCTTTCATGCAAGGAGAGTTTAACCTCGTGAGTCCTCATGGGCCATGTATCATAAATTTGGAAACCACACCATGTAACAAAGGATAGTGTGATGGATTAGGCAATTCAGCACTAATCAAATCATCAATTATACCCAAAGGTTAGTTAGCAATACTTTGTTCGAGCCACAACAATATATGAGCACATGGGAGACCACATTTTTGAAACTCAATAGTGTACATACCTGATCAACAACATGATAAGTTAAGCACCCATACTAATGAATCAAATAAAAAACATTAATCAAAAGTAAAATAATTAACATTCTATAACTTACCAGTAACAACTTTACCAAATAATTGGCCCTTTTTCAAGTCATCCATCAACTTAACTAACTTCATATGAAAAAAATGACAAGTAATATCAGGCCTGTCATTCAGCCAATCCTCTTTCATTAACAAATCGTTAATCTCTGGCCAATTAGGATTACACGTCAGTAAAAAATAAATTAGGATATCCAAAGTGTAACCGGGTTTCAGATTCTTGTGATAAAATGATTAATTGTGAATAATCTATAGGGATTTCGAAAATTTCAATAGACACGGTTATGATCACAACAATATGAGGAGTTTGTAAAAAAAAATTAATTTAATATTATTACAAATCAAAAAATTAATTTAATATTATTACAAATCAATATAATAATATTTTAATTGGGGATATAGAATGAGACCCTATAAAGGGTATAATGATATAGATAAAATAAGGATAAGGATAAATAGATATCTTAACCCGATAAAGTTTCTTTTATGTCAATTGGGTACCGAAATGGTAATAATCGGTATACTGAAACATTGAATTTGGTATAAATAATGGATATTATTAGATGTCATATAATTTTTACTTAGGACAATTGAATAAATATAGACATTTCCAATATAGATACAAGACAAATTAATCCAAAAATAGTTATGTTAGTTTCTTTCTCTCCAAGTAAGGCTTTATTATATAAACAAAAAATTAGAAAATACCCAATTTTTCCTTGATTGCTTGGCTTCATGTTCCCTTCTTTCTCCCTTTACCATCTTCATTTCTTCTTCTTGAAACTCCATGAAACCATCAAAACTTTGAAGACTACTGTTAGACAAACACTTAGACTAGCTCCACAACACTTCTTCTACATCAAACTCAAGTCAAAACCTTCTTTTCCTCTTCAAATCTATCCAAATAACGGCATATAGGGGCTGGAAAAATGGGTTTGAAGCTTTAGTTAGAGGAGGAAAAGCTAGAGAAAGATTTAACAAAGGCTTGGAAGAAAGGTAGGAAAGATTCTATTTCTATTGCTTGTGATTGTTTGGCTAATTTTGCTAAATAAACTCTTAATATATGCTTGGAATTATGTTGTGAAATCTGAAATTAATTTTCAAGATTCATATATATGAGTTTTATAGTTCAAGAACACTTACTTGTGGATTGATTGAATTAATATAAGAGATTTATTAATTAAATGAATAGATTTTGATTCATAGAAAAAAAAACTTGAAGTTCACCTAAGAAACCTGGTTTCTTTTCCTTGAAAGTTACAAGAATTATCACGCAAGTGGTTTTTCAATTTCTGATGATATAAAATCTCATAAAAGACTAGGATTTTTAGAAAAATCTCCTCAAGCTGGACAGATTTAATAGAAACATCTCATAAGGTTTAACGATTTTGTAGAAAATTCTTGTAACACCCTAATATTTAACCCAATACGCCTAGGACGTATTAAGATTAATTATTAGTTATTACTTCCTTTTAAACTCATTTGTAAAATTGCTTAGCGGAAAATACGAGTAAATTTTTTTTTTTTGAAATGAATATGTAAAACAAAGTGCGAGCCTTCGCGTATGACATAAACGAAACGTAAAGCGGAAAAGCAAATAAATCATACAAGACCAAATCAATAAAGAACACCTCAATCATGAAAACATTCATCATAACATTAATCATAATAGTTTAGTACATGACCATTAGAATATAAAAGAAATGCATAAAGTCTTACCCATATATGTGGGCAGAGCTTACAGGACATAGACTGGAAATACATAAACGAAAAGGAAAATAACAGCAAGTACATGGTAACCCCCAAAAGATAAGACTCTCAACTATCACTACCCTCACCCTCCATGCCTACTGGTGACGCTGTCCTCGATGGGAGATGTAGCCCACGAATAGACTCGGATGTAGCCCAACGAAGCGGAGATCTAGGCATGGGAATCGAGGAACGACGTGGCCTCCACGACGTGGTCGCCCTCGGGTTGTTGAACACGCCTCGCATGCCTCGCGGTGACGGTGTCCTCGCTACCTCCACGAGATCCATAGGGAACGAAGGGGAAGAGCCCTCCAGAAGGATCGGCCTCGGTCGGGGAACATACTCGGGATATCCGTGCACCGCCGATGAAGAAGGACAGTCACGATGGGCTGCTCGTCTCGGGTCACGTCCGCTCAAAGATCAGTCGTCGTCCAAAGGTGAAGTCGGATTGAAGCGAAGCTGGAGACGGGGAAAGCAAATGGGCATCCCACGTATGCAAAAACGTGCACCTCACAATGACCCTAGAAGTGGTAGGACTGATGCTCGGGGTCATAGTGCACCTCCCAAGTGGGCGGGTCAATGAAGATCACGAACGATGCCATCAATGTCTGAAGACGTAACGGAAAAGAAATAAGAGAAGGGTGAGAATCTTGCTAAAGAATCTTAGTAGGGAAATCCTCTATCCTAGTGTCATCGTTTACGTCCCCAGGAACCTTGGGTTTATTATGAAAAAGGTTAAACATGCATAGGTTCATTATGAAGTTTTCGCAAAGTTAATTATCCAAGGTCCGTGTCTTTTATCATGAATCTTAATGCATGTATGCAGTAATAAAACATGAATGCATGGCAACATCTTAGGCAAACCAAACAATAATCAATCAACATATAAGTGGCATGTAACTTCTCTTTGAACATCATTCCTTCATCTTAATCTTGTGACACCAAACATAATAGTAACCACACCCCTTGAACTAGGCTATGAGCTCATACCTTAACTAGTCGTCACTAGTTCTTACTTATCCTCTTGATAAGCGAATCATAAACATAATAATAATTATCATAATCCTGACTCAGAGTACGGGTAAGGGGCCTAAGGATCACCCATCATGGGACTTTTTCCTTCTTCGAAACGCATCGATTGGTTAAGACCGCGACTTTGTCCGCTTTGGAGGCTAATGTCGATGCCCTCACGGTTTTACCTTCTCCTCAGAGCAGGAGAAGTACGTCTCGGTGTGTCACATTAAACATCATATTTCTCAAAAACTTTCTTAAGTCTTTCAAATTTGAGGGAAATTCGGCAGCATAACAACTACGCTTCGATTTCCTCAAATTGAGTCATGCCACATAACTCAATCACACATATCATTCTCATGGAACTCTTTTAATTAATAAACTTTCTAGTTCACATGAGCATATTCTTCTAACTCATTCATATTTCGAAACCTCATGCATCTCAAATGCATGGCATAACACTTCATCATATCAACATGTCAATTATACACATAAGGTTTCATGCTTGAGATATTATCATAATCAAATCAATAAGAATATGCTCACCCGTCCTCATGCTCACATCACACCTCCTATCTCATGGTATTTTATGCTTTGGCCCTTACGGGTCTTAAATTCTTGTTCTAGTGATCTTATCACCCATTGCAAATCTTTATCATACCTAGAGGATCGTTCTTTATAATTCTTTCTAACATTATGCTCACTAACTCATCCAACAGCATTATATGGATTACTCATCATGGTCATTTATTCAACTACAGGGATTCTAGAATCTATGCCTTAGACCCTTCTCTAAGTTCTATCTTCGCCTAAGATTCTATATTCGACTCCTAGGCATAATCACTAATTATGAACCATCTTCCTTAAACTCAATTATGCTGGAACAGAAGTTATTATTCTTGTGTCTAAGTGCTTTAAGATTCTAGTTCTAATTTCTCCCTATTTGCTTAGTTTTTCCAATCCTCCAAAATGTTCCTCACTTCGCTCAAGCATAATCTTACGCATTCTAACTCCTCAAACAGAATTCATACAGTGGCCGTAGGGATAAGGCAGAAACCAAAAATGTTCATCACACATAATCACATAAACTCATGTTATAAGTGCACACGAGTTGCTAATTTTTCTCTTGGGACAATTTCATGAGCAAAAAGGGTGTTCTGGTAATCAATTACATATGCCTGGTAATCGATTACCAGGAACTAAATTTATTCTGGGTTAAAACAAGGTAATCGATTACATAGTATGGTAATCGATTACTTAGGTTAAATCTTTTGGGAAAAATAAAGAACATCGGAGTAATCGATTACACAAATAGGTAATCGATTACAGGGTTTAAAATCCTTTGGGCATGAAGAACAGCCTTGATAATCAATTACATTGTCTCTCGTAATCGATTACCAGAACCAAAAACCCTTCGAAAAATTCTCTGGTAATCAATTACATTAGCTATTAATCAATTACTAGGACCTCCAGAATTTGAGAAAATATGATTTTTGACACATTTCAAACTATTTAAACACCTTGAGACCTCATAAAACATTTTTCCAACATTTTTTGAAATCATCCTTACATTTTACAAAATCAAACCATCATTGTATCATACTAAACACATTCACTTATCATGGTTAAAATTTCCTTTTGAAGATACTTAGGGCAAGTCTTTGAGCTCTAGAGTATTTAGGTGATAACATAATCTTAAACATGCTATGCACTTCATTTTACTCTTCATTACAAAGTAAAGTGAAGGCATAAAATAAATATGAGATGCAACCTCATTATTATCTTTAAGGATTAAGTGATGACTTGAAATATAAACATGAAATGCAAGCTTGGGAATTTAAATATGATAATGCAAGTTCATTCATTTATTCTTGTGAGATTAGTGATGGCATCAAAATAAACATGAGATGCAAGACATAACTTAAACATGAATGCAACTTGTTTTATCTTAACTAGAGCTCTTACAAGACTTTAGAGGAACATCAATGGCCTTAACCCAACATGTATCTTAACAATGGAAGATGAGCTTTAGAGTTCTTAACACCAAGTCTTCAAAGAAGACTTTGGTTTTGAACTTCATCATCAAGCTCAAGAAAGTAGATTAAAACAAGAATAACAACATTTTAACAAAACAAATACAAATAGAACTACTCATATTCTTTATTTTATTGCTCATGGGCTTCAATCTAGAGTAAAACTCTTAGAACGGCCAACCAACTTTAAGGTTGGCAAGGGTAAGCTTAGAGCTCTTTGAAAACATATGATTAATTTTCTTAACAAAACTTTTGTGATCTACTCAACATTTTTATCAAACTTACATAATGAAGGGAATAAAAATCGAAATCTTGAGAGGAAAGAAGGAAAGGAAAAACCGAAATCATGTATGGTCCAAGACCAAGTTTTCAAGCTTTAGAGGTTTCTCACATGACATCACAAGACCATTATCTTGAAACCTCATCATCAAGCTCAAGTTCTTCTCATAAAAGGCCTCTTGGCCGAAAAGGAAAAGGAAGAGGAAAAAAGTTTTGAACCAAGAGAAAACTAGAACTCTTCCTTAAAGGAAGCACACAAAACTTGGAAAATAAACCCCTACCTAAAGAAGTCTTGAAGAGAGGAAGGAAAGCTTTGTTTCTTGAGAGGAAAGAGAAAGAAATCCTTCTTGAATTCTTGCTGAAAAACTCGGCCAAGGAGGAGAGAAAGGAGCTTTTGTGTTTGGGAAGAAAGTTTGAAGTTTGCTCAAGTGTGTAAACATTCAAAGAGCTTTCAAGCTAGTGTATTTATAGAAGATTGAGAGCTCATGGATGGCCTAGAGGAGGGAGGAGTGGCCAGCCATTTGAGAGAGAAGGGAAAATATTTCTTGGTCAAGGCATGTTCTTAGCCATGGTGTTGGGTATGGGCAAGGTATGGTGGAAAGCATGGCTCTTTTGTGTAAAATAAATCAACATGTGAGGAAAATGGGGGAGGATTTTCGGCTAGCATGATCAACCCAAGGGGAGGAAATTGTTTCATCTAATTGTGGTTTAAAGGTGTGTTTAGGTGTGTCTTTGATTAGGCTTTTGATTAGGAGTTTGTAAGAAAGTGTTTAGGTAAGGTAATTGGCTAATTAAGGATGTCAAGACTTGATTAGGAGGGTAATCTTACTAGATTAACAAATTAAATTCATTTTCTTAGTCAAATGAAGTATGGCACAATTCCTTAATTTAAGGAATTGGAGAGAAAATACTATTCAAGATTCCATGACTAGGAATCTTGAATTAAAGAATGCAATTAGAGTTTAACTAAGCAATCTTAGGTTCTAATTAACCTTAATAAATTATTTTGACTCTAGATTAATTATCGAAATAAATTAATCTTCGATTAGAGCCTAATATTGCTTAGGTTTGCTTAATTGCGTCATTAGGCTCACTGTACACTGTTCTAGGGGCAAAATGGTAATTTTGCACTAAAACTGCCTGGACCTTTAGAACAGACTAAACATCAAATATCACTTAAAAACATCATTCCAAACTTCCTGGAAAAGTTCTGGGCTCAAACGGCACCTTTTACCCGTGTAGAACACAGGGGGTATTTTGGTCATTTTGAGCCGAAAGTTTAAAACGAGATTTCTCACCTCGGATATCATTCATAACAAATATAATCCCCTTTAAACATTGAGTTGACCCATTCGAGGACTCCGAGTTGAATGTCCTCGAATTCTAGGTAAAAATGACCTTAGGGCATTTTGGTCATTTGTACTCTAATAGTAAAAATCGAGGCGTTACAATTCTCATAGCAGTTTAGTAGATTTTATGGAAATCTCATAAATGTTTAACTATTTTATTTCAGAAAAATCTCGTAAAAGTTTACAAGACTTTGCAGAAAATCTCGTAATGTAACACCCTAACTTTCACCTAATATGCTCGAGTCGCATTTGGCTAATTATTAGCGGTTACGTCTTCATTTCAGAACTTGACTTGGCTTTCTTTAAAATACGAGTACTAAAAATACGACTAAATTTTTCTTTTTGAACTTAAGACTTAAAATGCGAGCCGCGCATGCGCATAGGGACCGACTACTAAACAAGAAACATAACAACCAAGTATACATCACCATAATCATAAATAAACCAGAATAAACACAATATAACTTGTAGTATTATATTATAATCATAACAAAACAACGATGCCCTTATGAATATAAGGACACCTCAAGATACTAAATACATTAAGCAAGGTTAACTAGCACTAAACATGATTATAAACAGGCTAGACTAGTCTTCAAGCTTCCATTGCGCCCTCTGATCCGATATGCGTAACTCCTACGTCCGCGCTTCAAGGAAAATCACGAACATCCGCATCAATCCGTCTGGAGACGACACGGGAGGGAAAGACAAAAGGGGTGAGAATACTTATACAAGATTCTCAGGAGGGCTCCCCGACTTTAACACAAGTGTCATCGTCATCGCCCTAGCCACTTCGGGTTTCACTATGAAAGAAGTATATATGCATAGGTTCAATTTTAATTTCTCAAATCTTATTATCCGAAGTGGGTTCCTTTTAGCATGAGTCTTCATGGTATGAATGCAGTAAATATTTTATGTATGCATGGCAATATGACAGTACACGTAGATAACACATATCACTTAATCAAAGCATCAATGAAACATCAACGAAACATATGCATGTGCGTCTTTTACTTTTTCATACTTGAACTCCATGAGTTCCTTTCATATCTTTTTCCATTTTTCCACCCTCATCATGGTCACCAAAATCCACCCAACATGCCGGCCCCGATTTTAACATGGTCACCAAAACTCCTAATCACCTATCACCTAGGAATGAGCTCATCCTAACTAGCCGTCGCTAGATTTATACGGGGCAAAATAGGGGAATCATATTTCTTTCTTGGATCACCCCGTACAACCCTTAACTCGGGAAGTCATAATGGGATCATTTCCGCATTATCATATCTTTTATGGATGCAACATGAGCATACAACCTTAGAACCTCATATAACATATCCTTCATTCATATCTCATATTCTCATGCATTTTAAGCATAGCACACCACATCATTATAGCAACATGCCACACATCCATACATTTTCATACTCATGATATTTAAATGATTCATATACATCAAATTTATACTTATTCGATCTCATTCTCACATCACATCTCCTATCTCATGATGTCTTATGCTTTGGCCCTTAGGGTCTTAAATTTGTGTTCCAATTATCCTAACCTTTATTATGGATCCGGTCATTACCTATAACTCTTCTAACACTTATGTTTTACTAACTCATCCAAACAGCATTGTATGGAATTAAACATCATGATCATTACTTGGCTATGGGGGGATCCTATGATCTACACCTTAGGCTCTTTTCTAAGTTCTGTCTTTGCCTAAGATCCTAGGTTCAACTTCTAGGCATATACACTAATTATGAGTCACCTTCCTTAAGCTCAATTATGGAACAGAAGTTATTATTCTTGTGTCTAAGCACTTTAAGATTCTAGTTCTACATTCTCCCTATTTGTTTAGTCTTTCCAATCCTTCAAACATTCCTCACTTCGCTCAAGCATAATATTATGCATTCTAACTCCTCGAACAGAATTCATACAATGGCCACAAAGGATAAGAACAGAAACCAAAAATGTTCATCACACATAATCACATAAACTCATGTTATAAGTGCACACGAGTTACTAGTTTTTCTCTTGGGACAATTTTAGCAAAAAGGTGTTTTGGTAATCGATTACATGTGCCTCGTAATCGATTACCAGGAGCTAAATTTATTCTGGGTTAAAACAATTGGGTAATCGATTACATAGAATGGTAATTGATTACTTAGGGTTAAATCGTTTTGGAAAATAAAGAACATTTGAGTAATCGATTACATTAACAGGTAATCGATTACAGGTTTTAAGGACCGGTTCTGGCATGAAGCCTTGGTAATCGATTACATTGTCTTGGTAATCGATACCAAAACCAAAACCCTTCGAAAACCACTCTGGTAATCGATTACATAAGCTGTTAATCGATTACCAAGACCTCTGAATTTGAGAAAACATGATTTTTGACACATTTTAAACCATTTAAACACCTTGAGACCTCATAAAACATTTTTCCAACATTTTCTGAAATCATCCTTTCATTTTACAAAATCAAACTATCCTTGTTTCATACTAAACATATTCACTTATCATGGTTAAGATTTCCTTTTTAAGGTACTTAGGGCAAGTCTTTGAGCTCTAGAGTATTTAGGTGATGACATAATCTTAAACATGCTATGCACTTCATTTTACTCTTCATTACAAAGTAAAGTGAGAGCATAAAATAAATATGAGATGCAACCTCATTATTATCTTTAAGGATTAAGTGATGACTTGAAATATAAACATGAAATGCAAGCTTGGGAATTTAAATATGGTAATGCAAGTTCATTCATTTATTCTTGTGAGATTAGTGATGGCATCAAAATAAACATGAGATGCAAGACATAAACTTAAACATGAATGCAACTTATTTTATCTTAACTAGAACTCTTACAAGACTTTAGAGGAACATCAATAGCCTTAACCCAACATGTATCTTAACATGGAAGATGAGCTTTAGAGTTCTTAACACCAAGTCTTCAAGGAAGACTTTGGTTTTGAACTTCATCATCAAGCTCAAGAAAGTAGATTAAAACAAGAATACCAACATTTTAACAAAACAAACACAATAGAACTACTCATATTCTTTATTTTATTGCTCATGGGCTTCAATCTAGAGTAAAACTCTTAGAACGGCCGACCAACTTTAAGGTTGGCAAGGGTAAGCTTAGAGCTCTTTGAAAACATGTGGTTAATTTTCTTTAACAAAACTTTTGTGATCTACTCAATATTTTAACAAACTTTGTTCAAACAAATGAAAAGGAAACCAAAAAAATAAACCAAGGAAAAGAAAAGAACACAAGCATATATGGTCCAAGACCAAGTTGTTTTCAAGCTTTAGAGGTTTCTCACATGACAACAACAAGTCATTATCTTGAAACCTCATCATCAAGCCAAAGTTTCTCTAAATCAAAGGCTCTAGGCCGAAAATAAAAAGAGAGGGGAGAACTTGGAAAAACCAAGAGAAACACTAGAACTCTTCCTTAAAGGAAGCATACAAAACTTAGAAAATAAACCCCTACCTATTGAAGTCTTGAGAGATATGAAAGAAAGCTTGAGTTCTTGATAAAATGGAGAAGGAAAATCCTCTTGAAACTTGAAGGAAGAAATCGGCGAAGTTGAGGGAATTTGAGAGGAAATGAGAGAAAGTGCAAGAATGCTTGAACTTGGCAAATGATCCAAAGAGAAACCAAGTCTTCAAAGGCTTGGTATTTATAGAAAAATGAAGCATGTTGGCTGATTGGGAGGGAGGCCTTGACCTCATGTTCCATGAGGTGAGAGAATTGTTTCATGGAAGTATGGTGAGGCATGGGAGAAAGCATGGCTAGGCATGGTCAAGGCATGGCTTAAGGCATGGTCTTTGAGTGAAACAAACTCACCATGTGCTACACATGGGAGGGCTGATTTTTGGCCAGACCAAAGCCAAGGGGAAGGAGGAATTGCTCATGTAATTGTGGTTTAATGATGTGTTTAGGTGTGTCTTTGATTAGGCTTTTGATTAGGAGTTTGTAAGAAAGTGTTTAGGTGAGAAAATGGTTAATTAAGGTGGTTCAAGACTTGATTAGGGAGTGATCATACTAGATTAACAAATTAAATTCATTTTTTAGTCAAATGAGGTATGGCACAATTCCTTAATTTAAGGAATTGGAGAGAGAAAACACTATTCAAGATTCCATGACTAGGAATCTTGAATTAAAGAATGCAATTAGAGTTTAACTAAGCAATCTTAGGTTCTAATTAACCTCAATAAATTATTTTGACTCTAGATTAATTATCAAAATAAATTAATCTTCGATTAGAGCCTAATATTGCTTAGGTTTGCTTAATCGTGTCATTAGGCTCACTGTACACGTTCTAGGGCAAAATGGTAATTTCACACTAAAACTGCCTAAGACCTTCCTGCTGACTAAACATCAAAAACCACTTATAAACATCATTTAAAATCTTTTGGTAAAGTTCGGCTAAACGGACGTAAAACGATGACAAACAACCACAGGGGCGTTTTGGTAATTTTGCGCGTCGAAACTCAAAAATGAGATTCTTCTGCTCTATTACCACACATAACACATATAATCCCCTATTAATCAAAACATCCCCTTGAGGATGGTCGGGACCGCGATCCTTACTTTCGGGTAAAATGACCTCTGGGCATTTGGTTATTTACACTGAAAATCCTGGGCATTACATGTAACAGTTCTTCTAGCAAAATCTCATAAAAAAGTTAGTAGATTTTACCAATAAATCTCATAAAAATTAAAGAGAATTTTGCAGAGAAGTTTCATAAGAAGTTAGGAGATTTTGAAGAAATATCTCATAAGAATCCAAGAGATTTTGAGCAGAATTATCTCATAAGAAATTTAAGAGATTTCAAGAGAAAAGTCTCACAATAATTCTAGAGACTTAGCAAAGAAAATCTCATAAGAATTAAAGAGATTTCAAGAAAATCTCAAAGCAAAAGTATGAGAAATAGGACTATTAAGAAAAGATTTCTCTTGAGAATCACAAGATTTCCTAAACAAATATTAAAGATCCTTATAAAAAGAGAAAACTTAAGAAATAAGCTTTATGTAATATGAATTGCTTAATGGTAAGCTCATGGATTCACGGGTAGTAGTAGACGTGCTACGCCCTTAGAACTATATAAGGTTGTAATCACGACGGTGTTACATTGTTATGAGAAGGGATGTCCTAGAATAGCGAGGCTATTCAGACGAGATGTAGTAGACGTACTCCATCTAGTGAACTATATCAAGTTGTAATGCGATGCCATTACATTGTTGATGGTACAATACAGAGAAGTATATCAAAAGAGTCCTACAAGTTCTACTATTAAGTTTAAAATTATCTAAAAAAATTAAGTCATAAGAAATAATGAGTTATATTATCAAGCCTAAAGTTTACCTGATAAGATTATGTCAAAGAAGTAATGAAACAAACAAACTAATTATTATGTAAACAACCAGGAATTCCAGTAATTATTTTACGAATCCTATGACCTTTTTATTCTCAAGTATAAGTGCACTCATAATACTATACTTAATGAGTAAAGGAATAAGCAAGTTAGTTATTCAAAAGAAATTGAAAATACTTTAATTGATTTAATACTATGTTTAGACGTCAGTGTTGTAGACTAGTGTTTTTCCTACTAGGAATCTTTGATTCTCATTCCTGCTTATCATTTTTTTTTTACATAGATTGCTATGATGGTAATTATTTTATGGAGATTCTTAATTGGTATTGGCATCATGGTCCAGACTTTTTGATAACCAATATTAGAGAATTTAATCAGTCTTTTTATTTTCTTTTAATTAATTGTGAGTAGTACCCTACCTAGACTAGAGGGTTCCTGCATGAACCAGGGTAAGGGTTTGACATAGTTATTTATATAGTTGATTTGTTGTCAGATAATACAATTTTGCATTTTTGATATATTATTTATGTTCAAATTCAGCGACTCAAAGAGAATACGTTTTATGTTTGCCACGAAAGTAGGCTCATATGTTATATACATATATATATACTCCTCTAAGGTCAAGCAGAGTTATTAAGTAACAACTACTCACTACAACATTATGGCTTAAGCATAGCTTTATGGTAAGAAGGGTGTTACATTTATGGTATCAGAGTTTATCCTGTTAGAGCTAGGATGACTTGCTTATATAGCATACTCTAAAATTTTAGTGTCATGCAGGAGAATTTTATCTGTTGAGATAAAAAGTAGAACTTTATATGCATGACTGCTTACTTTTGAAGTAGTTGGTAACTATCATGCTTAGCATTGTATTGAGCCTGATCAACTCAATGCCTTTTGCTTAGTGTGATAGGAGACTAATGACTTCGGTTAGGATTAGTAGGACTAGCAATAGCAACGATGATAGGGTGCCTAAGGAGGAAGCCCAAACGTCATGCGTGATTTTGAATATGACCCAAGCAATCAAGGAGCAAGCTATGGTTGCAAGCTAGATGATGAGCACCATTGGGCGGTAAGCTCATCAAAAATACTGAAAAGGCATATTGTTTGCAACATTGCAAGGAGCCAAAAACCCACGCAAAATTTGAGGAACCTAAACCCAGAGAAGGCCGAAGATGGATTAAGTAATAGAGAAGGATCTTTAAAGTATCAAGTGATCGGATTCATAGAAGTGGGTTACGCTACCTAGGTATTGGACGTGGATGTTTATTTATGATGAATAGATACTAGAACACTAGTTGGGGAGACAAATAATGAAATGATTTGGGATTTTAGTTAAGGATGTTTTCTACGAGGATGTAACGTCTTTTTTTTGAGAATAAATAACCAAAATGCCCTGAGGTCATTTTTACTTGGAATTCAAGGGCAGCCGACCGCGGTCCTAGGGGTTATATCTATTATGTTTGATATCCGTGGTAAAATCTCGTTTTGAACTTTCGGTCAAAATGACTAAAATACCCTAATATGTTTCACACGGTAAAGGTGCCGTTTGAACCCAAACTTCCCAAAGTTTGGAATGATGTTTATGAGTGGTATTTGATGTTTAGTAGCAGAAGGTCCCGAGCAGTTTTAGTGCAAAATTACCATTTTGCCCTAGAAAGTGTACAAGTGAACCTAATGACGTAATTAAGCAAACCTAAGCAATATTAGGCTTAATCGAAGATTAATTTATTTTGATAATTAATTTAGAGTCAAAATAATTTATTAAGGTTAATTAGAACCTAAGATTGCTTGGTTAAACTCTAATTATATCTTTTAATTCAAGATTCTTAGTCATGGAATCTTGAATATGTTTTCTCTCCAATTCCTTAAATTAAGGAATTGTGCTCATACCTTCATTTGACTAAGAAAATGGTTTTAATTTGTTGATCTAGTAAGATCACCCTCCTAATCAAGTCTTGACAACCTTAATTAGCCATTACCTCACCTAAACACCTTCATACAAACTCCTAATCAAAACCTTAATCAATGAAACACCTAAACACATCCTTAAACCACAATTACATGAACAAAATCCCTTCCCCCTTGGCTGATATGTTGGCCGAATTCCCTTCCCTGAATTTGTGTCACATGTTGATTTTGTCACTCCAAGTCCATGCCTTAAGCCATGCTAAACCCATACCTCACCATGCCTTGCCCATGCTCTCCACCATACCAATCAAAGAGATATTTCTTCTCTTCTTCTTCCTCAAGATGACTGGCCACTCCTCCTCCTCCCAAGCCATCCACAAGCTTTCATTCTTCTATAAATAGATGAGCTTAAAAGCTCTTTGAATGTTTACACACTTTGCCACCTCAAAGCCTTCTTTCTTCAAGCCTTAAGAAACCTTTTCTCTTCTCCTTTCCCCTCCCTTGGTCGAAGTGTTTCATCAAGGATTCAAGAAGATTTCTTTCTTTTCCTCTCAAGAAACAAAGTTTTCCTTCCTCTCTTCAAGACTTCTTTAGGTAGAGGCTTATTTTCCAAGTTTTGTGTGCTTCCTTTAAGGAAAAGTTCTAATTTTCCTCTTGCTTTTCTAAGTTCTTCTTCTCCTTTTTCATTTTCGGCCTTGGAGCCTTTTCATATGAAAAACTTTGGCTTGATGATGAGGTTTCAAGATAATGATCTTGTGATGCCATGTGAGAAACCTCTAAACCTTGAGAACTTGGTCTTGGACCATACATGATTTTGATTTTTCCTTTCCTTTTTCCTCAAGATTTCGATTTTTATTCCTATCATTATGCAAGGTTTGATAAAGGTATTGAGTAGATCACTAAAAGTTTTGTTAAGGAAAGTAATCATATGTTTTCAAATAGCTCTAAGCTTATCCTTGCCAACCTTAAAGTTAGTCGGCCGTTCTAAGAGTTTAATATAGATTGAAGCCTATGAGCAATAAAATAAAGAATATGAGTAGTTTTATTTATGTTGTTTTGTTAAGTGTTGGCATTTTTGTCTTAGTCCACTTTCTTGAGCTTGATGATGAAGTTCAAACCAAAGGTTTCTTTGAAGACTTGGTTCTAAGAACTCTAAAGCTCATCTTCTATTTGTTAAGATACATGTTGGGTTAGGCTATTAATATTCCTCTAAAAGTCTTGCAAGAGCTTTAATTAAGATAAAATAAGTTGCATTCATGTTTAAGTTTATGTTTCCTATTTCTTTTCTTGTGTTTTCTTTCCTGGAAGCTCTCCTACTTATATGGGTATGACTTTATGACTTATTGTATTTCAATTGATGTACCAAACTACGATATTTAATATTATGATGGTTGTTCCTATGATTAGGGTGTCCTTATTTGCTTTGGTATTGCATGATTTATTTTCTCTTTATGCTTTACGTTTCGCTCATGTGGCACGTAATGGCTCGTATTGTATTTTATATATTTCAAAAAAGAATTTACCCGTATTTTCCGCTAAGTAATTTTACAAACAAGTTTTAAAGGGAAGTAACAACTAATAATTAATCTTAATACGTCTTAGGCGTGTTGGGTTAAATATTAGGGTGTTACAAGGAGTATTTTCCTTCTTTTGAAATGATAAGGAATTGGAAATTCCTAAAGCTGCACTAGGGAACATGATGGTGCTAGAGTATAACGCTTAATGAAGAGTTGGAAATGTGTTAAGTATGAAGGAGGCTTTAAAGATGACCTTTTGACAATGGTGGGACTAATGAAAATTAGGGACTTCACTGCATTAGTGAACAAGAGTGCTCTAGTGGAAGAGTATAACTGAAGCTATCAATGGCTTAAGGAAGGCTATCACTACACAGCATAAAGTCCAAGCCTATTTTACCACCATGAATGGGATTTTCCTTATAGGAATGGAAAAAGGAAGTAGCCAAAGAAATCATTTGATAAAAAGGAATGCCTAGAATATTGAAAGAATGATAGTGATAAAACCATGTTTAGCTAAACAGGATATTTGTTATCAATGCAAGAAGCCAGGTCACAAGATTAGGAAATGTCAACTAGGGATCACCTCTATCTAGGCCACAATAATAGACATGTTTTGCTATGAATGAAGATGTTGCACTGCGGAAGAACTTATTCAAGAGGACGGATGTGGAAAGTCTAGGAGTCAAGGATACATGTTGTTGTTGCCTAGTGGTAACGAGGGTGAATAAGGATTAGAATATATCAGGAGTCCGAGAATACTCTGACATATTTTTGGAAGATATGCCTGATTTCTCGCACAAAGGAAGATATATTTCTCTATTGAATTAGAGAAACAGGTCCAATTTCAATAACTCATTACCAAATATTTCCTTTACAATTGGCATAATTGAAGGCAGATTGATAAGATGTTAAATAAACATTTTATCCGGTCAAGTGTCTCACCATGAGGAGTTTTTGTGCTTTTGGTGAAAAAGGACAGAGGTATAAGGCTATATGTTGATTACAGTAATAACTAAATAAGGTGATGATCAAGAACAAGTATCCTCTTCCAAGGAGTGGTGATCTCATGGATAAATTGAGGGGAGTGATAGTATTCTCCAAGATTGATTTGAGATCGGATACCACCATAAGAATTCGAAGAAGATATTCTGAAGTATACTATGGGTATTACGAATATATAGTGATATCTTTTGAGATAACTAATGCCCTAATAATACTCATGGATTGCATGAATCGAATCTTCCAACCTTTTCTCAACAAGTTCGTCATTGTTTAATAGATGATATCTCATTTTCAAGGGTTAAGGAAGAACTAAAGTATCATCTTAAGTGCTATAAATTCTTCATGCCAAGAATCCAAGTGAGTTTTGGCTATAGGAAATAAGACTTCTAGGTCTTGTAGTATCATAGGAAGGAATCATGAACCAGCAAAGATTGGAGAAGTACTAAAATGGGAAAGAAACTGCTACCATGGAATTTTGAAGTTTTGGAATTAGATGATTTGTATCGAATGTATATCATGGGATTCACCTAGAAAGCGGTACCCTTAACTAAGCTTAAACGAAAAGTGTACTTTTCACATGGACAGTAAGATATGATAGGAGTTTCAGGACCTCATACAAGTTGACCATTGCACCTATAATGGTCTTGCTAGACCCACATGGTTTATTTGAGGTTTATTGAGGTGAATCAAGAAAAAGCTTGGGATGCATTTTGATGTAGAATAGAAAGGTCGTGGCTTAGAGTTTAAGACAGCTAAAGTCGTATCTCAAGTTAGCGAAAGTACTATTCACTTTGAAATCTGGAAATACCATCTATGTGTAGTAAAGTTTGAGGTATTTTCTAAGCATAAGAATCCCAAGTATCTCTTAGATTAGAAAGAGGAAAATACAGGCGACAGAGATGGATGGAGTTCATTAAAGACTAGGAGCTCGACTTGAACTACCATCCAGGGAGAACCAATGTGGTACTAGATGTACTCAGTTGGAAGACCTTGGGTATTTCTTGGATGATGATTAAGAGAATAGAGTCAAAAGAGATTTTTCAAAGTCTTAAGTTGGGATAGAAAGAGATCCTAAGTGTATATTTGGGTCAAATTAGGATCATAAGTGACATTAAGAAGGAGATTTCACAAACTTCGGCAGAAGATTCTAGAATTATAGAAAACCATAGCCTCAACTCAAGGTTGAGAGCATAACAATTTGGGGGTGAACATAGGATATGGAAATATTAAGATCAAGTGTGCATATCTATAGCAAGATCTTTGTCGTAGTATTCTAAATAAAGCCATCATGGTGATTTCTAGGACACAAGAGTTACAAAAATGTATCAAGATTAAGAAGATGTTTTGCTAACCAAAGATAAAGGTGGATATAGGAATGGTCTCAAAGTGTTTGACTTCCAAAAGGTAAAGATATAATATTTGAAGTCATTAGCTACATCCAACCCTTGGAGATTCCCAATAGGAAAGGAAAATATCTTAATGGATTTTACAATGGTATTATTAAGGACACAATTAAGATACAATGTTATATGGGTTATCCAAGATAGACCAACTAGGTCGGACTTTTTGTACCAATCAAAGTTATTTATTGAGAGATTGGTCAACTTTATATAGAAGGATTAGTGAGACTACAAGGTGTTCTTTCTATTCAAAGGAGTTTTATTTCACCTCAAGATTTTTGGAGATTTTTTAAAGCTTAAAGAAGAAACCTTGTTTCAACATGACTTATCATCTCAGGCTGATAGGCAAGCTAAATGGACCGATCAAATGTTGGAAGATATGCTGAAAGCATGTGTAACCCATATTTTACATGTACAAATGACCAAAAAGCCCCTAGGTCATTTTACTGGAATGAGGATCGTCGGTCTCGGCCATCTAAGGGGACGTTTTGATGTTGATAGGGATTATATGTGTTATTTGTGGTAATAGAGTAAAAGAATCTTAATTTTTAATTTCACGTGAAATTACCAAAATGCCCCGTGGATGTTGTATCGTTTTACTGTCCTTGAATGACTTTACCAAAACGTTTTAAACGATGTTTTTAAGTGAAGTTTAACAACGGGTTAACAGGTAGTCCGAGCGGTTTTAGTATAAAATTACCATTTTGCCCCTAAACAGTGTACAGTGAGCCTAATGACGTAATTAAGCAAACCTAAGCAATATTAGGCTCTAATTGATTAATTACTTGAATTAATCTAGAGTCAAAATAATTTATTAAGGTTAATTAGAACCTAAGATTGCTTGGTCAAACTCTAATTACATCTTTTATTGATTCCTAGTCATATCTTGAATAGGTTTTCTTCTTAATTCCTTAATTTAAGGAATTGTGCCCATACCTTCATTTGACTAAAAGAATGGTTTTAAATTGTTAATCTAGTAAGACCACTCAACACTTAATATTTAACCAAACAAGCCTAGGACGTATTAAGATTAATTATTAGTTATTACTTCCTTTTAAACTCATTTGTAAATTAATTAGCGGAAAAATTGGTAAATTATTTTTTTGAAATACATGTAATTGTAAAACAAAATGCGAGCCATTGCGTACAATGTAAATGAAACGTAAGCAGAAGAAAATATATCACGCAATGTAAAGCAAGTAAGAACATCTCAATCATAAAAACATTCATCTTAATATTAATCATAATAGTTTAGTACATCATCTAAAACACAAAGGAAAGCATAAAGTCATACCATATAGATCTTGGAGGAATCCAAATATAAAGTACAAGAAGCATAAATAGCGGATACAAGAAAGTCCCAAAAGATACAAACCTAAACTAGACTACCTCCCCTTGAACTATGGATGACGCTCCTCCTCCTCGTCCTCGATGGCACATACCCAATGAACTTGGCAAGCTTCTTGGGTGCATGTAGACGGAAGGTGGATGAACATGACCTCCATGACGTGGGCGCATCTCGGGCATCGTGCTAGCCTTGGGCCGTGCCGTATCCTCGCTACCCCTTCCAATATCCATGGAAGAACATGGTGATCCCTCAAATGAGAGGGGGATCCTTCAGACAGATCGCTCTCCGAATGCCTCGGGCGAGGAACATACTCGGGATAGCCACGTACTGGTGAAGACAATGGTCAGGCATGGCCCCCGCCCGTCACGGGGTCATGTCCTCTCAAAAATCAAATCCTCGCCATACCTGGAAGTTGGGTGAAGCGAAAACTAGAAACCGAAAAAGCAAACGGATGATCCATGTATGTAAATGCGCATGGCACAACGACCCTCAAAATGGTAGGACTGATGTCAAGAATCGAGTGCACCTCCCATGGTGCGTCAACAAAAATCACGAATGACGCCATCGAGTCTGGAGACGTAACGAAATAGAAGAGAGAGGGTGAGATTCTTGCTAAAGAATCTCAATAGGGGAATCCTCTATCCTAGTGTCATCGTTTACTTCCCCAGGACCTTGGGTTTATTTAAAAAGGTTAAACATGCAAAGGTTTATTATGAGGTTTTCTTAAAGATATTTATCCAAGGTCTCTGTCTTTTATAATGATTCTTAATGCATGTATGTAGCATACCAAAACATGAATGCATGACAATATGTGAGGCAGCAAACTAATGAAACACATCATCATCAATTGATTCTCATAAAAGTGGCATCTCTTTCCTCATTTCTCAACTTGTGACATCATGGTATGTAAAATAGTAACCGACCCCTAATACTAGGCTATGAGCTCATACCTTAACTAGTCATCACTAGTTCTTACTTATCTTCTTGATAAGTGAATCATAATCATAAAAATAATAATCCCGACTCCAAAGTACGGCAGGGGACCTAAGGAATCACCCATCATGGGACTTTCTTCCTTCTCTGAATGCATCAACGGTTAAGACCATGACTTTGCCGCTTTGCAGGCTAATGTCGATGCCCTCATGGTTTTACCTTCTCCTCAGGAGCAAGAGAAGTACGTCTCAGTCTGCGAAACGCATTATTCGTTAAGACCAATGACATTGTCCGCTTGATATGGCTCCACGACCATACCCCACGGGTTTCATTTCTCCATAGCAGGAGAAATGCGTCTCGACATGTCACATATAAATCATTCTTTTCAAAACTTTTCTCAAGTCCCTCAAATTTGATGGAAATTCGCAGCATAACAACTATACTCCGAATTTCCTCAAACTTGAGTCATGCCACATAATTCATCAACACATGTTGTTCTCATAAAATATCTCAATTGAATAAATCTCTTATTCTTAGGAGCATACCCTCCTAACTCATTTTATATTTCGCATTCTTATTCTCATGCATAATGTATCACATTATCACAACAACATGTCTAAAACATGCATATAGCCACATATACCATGTCATTAATATATTCTCAATATCACAAGTATGCCCACTCGATCTATACCACATCACACCTTCTACCTCATAGTGTCTTATGCTTTGGCCCTCAGGGTCTTAAACTTGTGTTCCAATTATCCTAACCTTCATTATGGATTTTGTATAACACCTAAGGGATCATTACCTATAATTTTCTCTAATGTTTATGATTTATGACATAACCAAACAGCTCTAAAAATTTTGGGCAGAATTTTGCCTTATGATTACGGGTCCTAGAATCTCCGTTTTCAACCCTTTCTAAGTTCCGTCTTCGCCTAAGGCTCTATAATTAACTTCTAAACCAATTATGAGGGATTCCTACACATATCCACTAATTATAACCCATTTTTATTAAGTCCAATTATGCTGGAATAGAATTACAAATTTTGTGCATCTAAGTGTTCTAGAATTCACAATTTAAGTCCTTTCTAGTTACTTATTCTTTCTAAACTTCGCTAAATCGTTCCTTGCTTCACTCAAACATAATTTTACACATTTTAACACCTTAGAACAGAGTCCATACAGTGGTCAATTGCATCATGCAGAACCGAAACATAAGCTCATGTAATCACATAATTTCATGACTTAAAAGTATATAAGTTACTAGTTTCTCTTGGAATCATTTTAGAAACTCAAAAATCTTTTAGAAACCAATTGATCTCATTAAAATCATAAAAATATATGATAGGTCAGTAGCTATTTCATTTAGCTCAAGGAATGGATTTAAAACATAAAACTTTGTTCATAAAGTTCTTTAAATACACCTAAACTTAGAAAAATTCCAAGACTTTAGAAAAATTCCAAGACTTAGACTATGGACACTTATGATTAGAGGAACTCATCCAAGTCCATCATCATCATCATAAGGCCGAAATGGAATTCTTGAAACGCCTCCATTTTCTAAAACTTTATGCTAGATATTTGGGCAAGTCTTTGAGCTCTAGGATATTTAAGTGATGGCATAAACTTAAACATGATATGCACTTATTTTATTCTTCATTAGATAAAGTGAGAGCATAAAATAAATATGAGATGCAACTTCATTATTATCTTTAAAGATTAGGTGATAACTTGAAATATAAACATGAAATGCAAGCTTGGAATTTAAACATGATAATGCAAGTCCATTTAGTTATTCTTGAGAGTTTAGTGATGACATCAAAATAAATATGTTATACAAGGCATAAACATAAACATGTATGCAACCTCATTTTATCTTATAGACTCACAAGACTTTAAAGGAACATTATAACCTTAACCCAAATATGTATCTTAACAAACATAAAGTGAGCTTTAGAGTTCTTAGCACCAAAACTTCAAGGAAGCCTTTGATTTTGAACTTCATTATCAAGCTCAAGAAAATAGACACAAAGCTCAACACTTTGTCTAAACAAAATACAAAGAACTAAGTCATATTCTTTATTTTATTGCTTATGGGCTTCAATCTAGAGTAAAACTCTTAGAACGGCCGACCAACTTTAAGGTTGGCAATGGTAAGCTTAGAGCTCTTTGAAAACATAGGATTAATTTTCTTTAACAAAACTTTTGTGATCTACTTAACAATTTTAGCAAACTTTATTCAAACAAAGGAAAAGGAAATCAAAATCATTCAAGAAAAAGGAAGAGAAAACTGAAACCTTTGAGGAAGAAAAGAAAGGAAATCCAAAAGCATAGAAAAGAAAAGAAAGAAAAACACAAGCATGTATGGTCCAAGACCAAGTTGTTTCAAGCTTTAGAGGTTTCTCACAAAACATCAACAAGTATTTATCTTGAAACCTCATCATCAAGCCAAATTTCTTTGAGCAACAAGGCTCCAAGGCCGAAAAGATAAAGAGGAGAAAAAGAGTTTGAAACCAAGAGAAATCTAGAACTTATCTCAAAGGAAGCAAGTAAAACTTTAAAGATAAACCCCTACCAAATGAAGTCTTTAAAAGAGATGAAAGGAAGCTTTGTTTGTTGATGAAATGAGAAGGAAATCCTCTTGAAACTTGGAGGAAGAATTCGACCAATGTGAGGGAATTTGAGAGGAAATGAGAGAATTTTTTGCAAGAAGTGTGAACATAGCAAATGAACCAAAGTGTCACAAGGTTCTTCAAGGCTTGGTATTTATAGAAATTTTCAACATTGAGACTTTAAAGGGAGAGGAGGAACCGGAACTATTTTGGAGAGGAGGAGGAAGGAAATATCTCTTACAAAGGCATGGCTTTGAGTATAGGTTCAAGCATGGTTGAGTATGGGCAATGCATGGTCTTTGGAGTGAAGAAAAATTCAACATGTGACACTTTTCTTAGGCCATGGATTCGAACAGATTGGGCAGCCAAGGGAGGAAGAGAATTGTTCATGTAATTGTGGTTTAGTGATGTGTTTAGGTGTTTCTTTGATTAAGGTTTTGGTTAGGAGTTTGTAAGCAAGTGTGTAGGTGAGGTAATTGGCTAATTAAGGATGTCAAGACTTGATTAGGAGGGTAATCTTGCTAGATTAACAATTTAAAATCATTCTTTTGGTCAAATGAGGTATGGAACAATTCCTTAATTTAAGGAATTGGAGAGAAAATACTATTCAAGATTCCATGACTAGGAATCTTGAATTAAAGAATGTAATTAGAGTTTAACTAAGCAATCTTAGGTTCTAATTAACCTTAATAAATTATTTTGACTCTAGATTAATTATCAAAATAAATTAATCTTCGATTAGAGCCAAATATTGCTTAAGTTTGCTTAATTACATGATTAAGCTCACGTACACTGTGCTATAGGCAAAATGGTAATTTTACACTAAAACTACGGACCTTTCTGTCGACTAAACATCAATTACCATGGAAAATCAAGGGATCCTGGAGAGGAATATAAGTAGTATTAGTCTCATGTAATCGCTGTAGTTGACCTGCGACACTCAACTACAATATCATGACCATGCTCGGTACTATCAAAGTCACCAACAATCAATGCAGCAACCTCATCAATTGTTGGTGTGTTATATGTATGTGCATTAGTAGATCTATGCCTAAAAAGATGTAATCTAAACCTCAATAGGATTTGATGATGATGGTCACGAACCCTTCTAAATGATTTGGCAAAAACATTGTACTCATCAATTATCCAAAAGCTCATAAATCAAAGATCCATCAGCCACTTTGCGATTTCTGTTGAACTATATTTTCCAATTTTAACCAAAAAAAATCAACAAAGCCAATATTTAATATTATATATTCATTGCGATCTAAAATAGTATAATAAGCAATACAGATATATGCTTTCCTATTACTCAACTTGTTCCAGGTGTCATAAATGTATAATTGTGCAACTTTGGGCTTTTCACCATCAGTTGGAAGAAAAGTACCAATTCTATGGAAGTTTTGACCACTAATTATAAACTGTGGAGGGTCAATACCATCATGAAGAGATTTATCAATCTTACCACCGGTTATGTTAAAGCAAACATACTATTGTATGTTTGGATATTCTCAAGGAAATGTGTTGAACATGGATCATGTCCATTAACTAAAGCATAGTAGTTCAGGAGGCCTATGAAGCAACGGAAGAAGTACCTACCTTGCAGCAACAAATTGAAAAATTAATATTACAGAATCATCACATTTAATTGCACGCTCACCATAACATATCAAAGCACCACAAAAAGCACATTCACATTCACAATCTCCGTCGACATAAGTTGTAAGGGAATAGACACTTATATTATACAATAACCAAAAAAGTTTTGTTATCAAAATAATTTAAAGTAAAAAATCAACCTACCAACATGTTCACTCTTATTGAAAACCTCACTAATCAAATATTCTACAACAACTTCTACATATGCATTACTTGGTTCTAATTCTAATGTCCTAATTGGTTGTTGTATCATAGTTGAACTTCTAATTCATCTTCCATTTTAGTACTTGCTTGGAATACCATATAAAAAAATTAAAAAATAAATTATAAACTTCATAAGTATAGATAAATAGAATTGTATATGTGTGCTAATTTAATATTAAAACTTAAGAAATATAAAGGTAATACTAAGCATATAACATACCATTGTTATGCAATAACTCATACTTCCTTTTTTTCTCATTAAATTGAGTCTATTAGCTCTACCCGCTTTAGACATCGCTTATAGTATAAATTAGCTATAAACTAATAATCCTATAATAAGAACAAATGAAGAATATAAGAATAAATTATATATGTCCAACAAATAAAAATGAATAAAAGAGAGACACAAAACAATAATGTGATGACAATAACTATTATGATAGATAACATTTACCAAAATTTTCGGCCAATCTCTAAATTGCAATCAATCTATTGACTCATTGAAGTTTCTAAAAAAAAAGTTATAAGCTCTTAAGACCTTAATATAAATTTCCTCTTATCTATAAGGAAAATATAGGAGAAAATCATAGAAAAAATAATAGTCACCATTTTTCAAATCTTGTGTAGTTTTTTTATTTGTAACTTGTTAATCCTACAAGTCCTAGCATTTTTTGCCATTATCACCTTCATTAGTACATGAATCCAAGGTAGCCTGCAATCCAAGAGATATGTCAACAAAATAGTCATGACTAAAAAAGATAAGACAAAACTACCAAATTAGTCCCTCTAAATTTTCGCCTTGAACCAAATTAGTCCCTGCAAAAAAGAAACTCTTAAATTGGAAATAGGAAACACCATGATGAAATAGAGGGTTAACAATGGGAAATGGGAAATAGATCTGAGCCAAGTTGAAATATCGCTCGGCTAATAGGAAATAGATCTCAGCCAAAATGTCAGGAATTAACAGTGGAAATGGGAAATTGAATTTGACCAATATGAAATGTACTCAACCAACATGACAAAGAGCTCGGCAAATGAGAAATGGAGGTTAATCAACGGGAAATAGAACTCCACCTTCTCCTAACCTCTATTTCTTATTATCCGAGCTCTATTCCTATTAGCCTAGCTCTGTTTTATTGGCCGAGATATATGTCTTGTTGGTCGAGATATATTTCCTATTGGTTGAGCTCTATGTCAAGTCGCTTAGCTCTGCCTTTATTTGAAATAGATCTCGGCCAACATGAAATAGAGGATTAATGATGGGAAATGGGAAATAGAGCTCGCTTAGATGAAATATAGCTTTACCAATAGGAAATAGATCTCTGCCAAAATGAAGGGATTAACGATGGAAATGGAAAATTAAGCTCTGATATGAAATATAGCTTGGCCAACATGACATAGAGCTCGGCCAATGAGAAATAGAGGTTGGTCAATGAGAAATAGAGCTCCACCTTCTCCCAACCTCTATTTCCTATTTTACTCTATTTCCTATTGGTCAAGCTCTATTTCTCATTCCGAGATATGTTTGTCGATATCTATTTCCTATTGCCTAAGCTCTATGTCCTCAGTTTAGACTCTATTTTCCCATTTCCCACTATTAATCATGTCCTGGCCGAGATCTATTTTCTAATAGCCAGCTCTATCCCCACACTCGTAGGGCCAAAATGACATCATTTTTCTTAGTGCAGGGATTAACGGTGTCACATCAGCATAGGAATGGACTAATAGGCAAGCTTCTTTAGTGGATGTTAACAAAGGGATTAACTTGGTAGACATTTGAATTTTGGAGGGACCAATTTAGGAGTTTCTTTTTGTAAGGACCAATTTGGTTGACACAAAAATTTAGAGGAACCAATTTGGTAGTTTGGTCAAATTGTAACCAATTTTCCTATGTACAAATGACCAAAATGCCCCTAAGGTTATTTTACAGGAAAATAAGAATTGCACCCCGGCCATCCTCAGGGGATGTTTTGATGTTGAAAGGGGATTTCATGTGTTATGTGTGCTAATAGAGCAGAAGAATCTTATTTTTCAGTTTCAACCGCGAAATGACTAAAATGCCATATGGCTAATTAACACCAAAGTATGTGCCGATTGAACCCGAACTTCACCTAAAATTTTAAAATTATGTTTTTAAGCAATGTTTAACATTGGGTTAAGCCTGGGTAGTCCCGGAGGTTTTTGCGAAAAATTACCGTTTTGCCTCGACTAAGTGCATTTTAGGTCTAATGATACGTTTCGAAGAAACTAAGCAATATTAGGCTATAATTAAAGATTAGTAAATTCTAATTACTAATCTAGAGTCAAAATAATTAATTAAGGTTAATTAGAACCTAAGATTGCTTAGAGAAGCTCAAAATCCTTTTCTTGATTTAAGATTTTATGTCACATTTTCATGAATAGTAAAATTCCTATTCCAATTTCCTTAAAATTAGGGAAATGGTCACATG
This sequence comes from Dalbergia oliveri, assembly GCA_030441495.1. Classification (NCBI taxonomy): domain Eukaryota; kingdom Viridiplantae; phylum Streptophyta; class Magnoliopsida; order Fabales; family Fabaceae; genus Dalbergia; species Dalbergia oliveri. The sequence goes on along the minus strand of JAMLFY010000012.1, from coordinate 26,975,141 downwards.
ATGAGATTCCTTCCTAATAAAGGTGGATTTGCATTAATCAAACAAGACCATTCTCTAATCTTGTCTTGATCCACCTTAATTACTCATTTTCTCACCTAAAACACTAAATAACAACCTCTAATCCATGACCTAACCAAATCAATTTCTAAACATACCCATAAACCAACATTAGAATGAGATTTTCTCTCCCATGTTTCCTAAACCAATCAGCCACTCCTCCTCCATTTTCATCCATCACATGTTGAAATTTAATTAAAATATACTTAAAGAACCATACCTGGCCATACCATGCAAAGAGATATTTTCTCTTCCTTCCTCTCCAATGAATGCCATGGCCTCCTCCTCCTTTTCACCTCCATTGTGTTTCATTTTCTATAAATAGGCATCAAGGAAAGCTTGTAACATTTTTGCTCACTTTCACAACTTCAAAGCTTTCTTCTCAAGCTCAAAGAATTCTTCTTCTTCTTCTTCTTCTTCTTCTTCATTCTTCTAAGAGCCACCATCCACCACCATTTCCTAAACACAAACCACCATACAAACACCATAAACCTTCCTCTAAACACATATCCTCTCCATTTCCAAGATTAAAAACCCAAGACAAACCTTTCTTCCTTTTCTTTTCTTCTTGGCCAAAACCTCTTTGGCACCAAGGAGGATTTGTTCTTCCCATTTTAAGACTCTTTTCTTTTCACAAGAAAAACACCTTTGGTAGGGAGTTTGTTTAAAGTTTTCTATTCTTTTCTTATTTCAAGATGTTACTATGTTGAAATTTTCCTTCTTCCTCTATATTTTGGTTTCTTCCTTTCCTTTTCTTTTCTTTGATTTTGGCCTTAGTGGCCCATATGATGAAGGAACCATGGCTTGATGATGAGGATCTTTGGTGTTGGTTGCAAAACCATCATTTATTTGACCTCTAAAGCTCAAAGGTTCCACTTTTAAGAAAGTTTTTAGCAAGTGATAATGTATGTTGTTAAAATGGTTGTCTTGAGCCTAGAACTCAAAGAAATGCATTCATATCTATATTTCAAGTCCTTGCATTACATATTTATATTTAAGCTTTGCATTTTCATGATTACTTTATCATCTAATTAATTAACTTGAAGCCCACCTATTTCAACCTTAAAGTTGAAATGTGATTTAGAGTAAATACTTAAGGGCCCTAGAGCACTAAAATAAAGAATTGGACTTGCATTCATATTTATATTTCCTTGCCTAGCATATTTTACTTTCTAAATTATCACTTAAACTTAAGGATTAAAACAAGAGCTCGCATTTTTATATCACCTAAATGGTTAATCTCAAAGCCTACCTATTTCAACCTTAAAGTTGAAATGTGATTTAGAGTAAATACTCTAAGAGGTCTAGAGCACTAAAATAAATAATTGAACTTGCATTCATATTTACAATTCTTGTCTAGCATATTTATTTTTTAAGCCATTACCTAAACTTAAAGATTTAAAACTAGAGCTTGCATTCTCATATTTAAATTCAAAGCTTTGCATAGCATATTTATGTTTTTCTTGCCATCACTCTATAATGCCAAGACTAAAAATGAATCTTGCAACACATGTTTACAATTATGCCATCACTAAAATTAACTTAGTGCTCAAGACTCACCATTTCAACTTACATAAGAAACTTTGACTCTTGGAACATATATATGTTATTAAATAAGGATATATTTTTATCAAGCTCTCTAATTTTACTATTAATCTAAAAGATTTATTATTATGTTACTATGGTGATACAATTTATTTATATGGACAATTTAAAAATTAAAGATGTAGAATGACTAGTTTATAAAGAATGAATTATGTTGGAATGAATTGTATATGTTATGTTAGGTTCATTCAATGTGTATTCTATTATGTGTTGCACATGGGTATAGACTTGTTTAATTTTCAAAAAGATGATTGATAATAGCATGCCTATGTGATTTATGAGTATGAAATGATGAATAACCTTCAAGATGCATAATTGATATGTTCTATGAGTATGAAATGAGAAATGATAAGTTGTGATTATATGTTCATGTATTGCATCTCTAAGTATCATAAAACATATGGAAGTGATCCTCTGACTCCAAATTAAAAGTTATGAGAGATGATCCAATAAGGTTAAGGTGACATAAAACATATGGAAGTGATCCTCTAACTTCAGAATTAAAGGTTATGAGAGGTGATCCAAAGAAAGGACCCTTTGGACTTCCGAATTAAAGGTTATGAAAGGTGATTATTGCCCCTATCCTACACTCCAAGAGTTGGGTATTAACTTATCATAGGATAAGATTATGCTAGTGATGACTAGTGAGGTATGAGCTCATAACCTAGAAACTCTCAAAAGGCGAGAGAAATAGGGTGGCCCTACATGAGAGAAAGAATTAATCTGAGTCACCTAAAGATAAGTGAAAGAAAGTCATGTTATGATTGTTATGATTCATGAGCATCTCTTATGATTGGAACTAGTATATCATATCTTACATTGCCATGCATTTCATGATAAGGTATATTGCATTCCTGACATTCAAGATGCATACTAAAATTTAATGGGCCTCGGTAAATGGTACTTTAGAACTTTAAAACTGAATCTTATGAATGTTCACCTTTGTATAAAGAAATCTGAGGCTCCTAAGGACATAGATGATGGCAGAGATAGGAGTATACCCTAAGATTCTTATTCAAGTTTTTCACTCCCTCTATCTTTTCTTTCGTCACTTCTTCGAGATCGATGGCAGCCTTCGAATCTACGTTGATGCGCCTACCTGGGAGCTCCATTTTGACGCCACGCACCAATCATACCTCCTTTTGATGGGCAAGAGTAGGATCCGGCGTCTTTCATATACACACACCCATACATGTTTAGGATAACCTCCTTTTGCTTTTAGAGGTTATCTAGTTTAGATGCACTGATGTAGTAGGGAGTTTCCAATATACCGCTTTTATGTTTTCCTTTCTTTTCCACACGGATGACTGTACCAAACACTAGTATTTCTTGTGTATGGATTATATATATATCGCTATGATGTTGTTTGTATTCATGACTTCATGTTTCTATCGTCTTGTTATGTTTTTCCGTATAAGTATGACTCATGCTTTTGTTTTAAAAAGAAAAATTTTACCCATATTTTCCTAAGTATTTCTAAGACCGAAGTTAAGGAATGAGACAAAAGAGTAATAACTAATAATTAACTTAATTACATCCTAGGTGTATTGAGTTAAATATTAGAGTGTTACACAAATGATAAATACTTTTAATAATACAACAAACAAAATAAGAATCTAAAATTATAAGATCAGACAATATATGTTCATGGGAAAGTAATAATTATCGAGATATGATTAGCACCCTTATTGTTATTAATATTGACTCAATTACCATTCGATGCTCTACAAATACATAAATAAATAACTTTATCAAATATAGAAAAAATTTAATGTTAATGCCAGGAATTTTTTTGGTTGCAGTAAATGAATACAAAGCATGAAATATAGATAAACAAAAACAAAAATAAAATATTAGCACATGTATATGCTTGAGATTGCTTCTTTGCTTGCAAATAGTTCAGTCTATAAGCTCTCGAGTTCCTAGCATTGACGTTCTAATTTGACTCATAAAAACTCCAATCAAAATGGATGAATAAAGGAAATTGACATGATCAGCACATATATAAGACTATATTGACATTAAATGTATTAATTTTAACATCAACATATACCAATCAATATAAAAATTCTTTTTTTTATTCACATGAACATATTTGGTTTTAAAAAATTGTTCTACTATTAACTATGTGTACTTGGATACATAATATACATATCTTTTTTTATCAAATGAAAAAAATTACCTCTTTAATTGGATTTTGCTAGTTTTTAATATTTTATAAAAACTAAACATTAATTCATAAAAAAAATGTCCATCTCAACACGCCAATTAGAACAACATTTTAAAAATAATAATAGATGTCAAAAAAAATTTAAAACTATGAAACAATGAAATACCTTTCAATCTCATTCCTACTTTATTCTTTAGTGCATGATGGACTAACCAATTATATTTTTTAAGATATTATAATTTTTTTATTAATTTATTAACAGATTAAGCTTCACTAAAACCATATGAAATTCTAAACTTTAAAGTTAGATTGATTGGCTGCACATAAATAATTCTAAACATCTACGTTATCTAAAGTTTAATTTTAATCTTCACTAAAACTATAATTCAAAACTTTAGACTGAAATTCTATAGTGTAAAGTTGAATAATCTAACTTTATGTGTTACTCTTTTCAAAAAAATTAAATGCTTTTATAGTATTAGCTCAAACCAATTGAAATTCTAAGGTTAGAAAGATCTCTCTATCTATTTACTCCAGTTTCACGCTTTCATAATATCTAAAATTATATTATTTTCTTTACAATATCCTCTAGTAGATTAAATGCATTCACATTAAATCTTGTATGATCCAAACTATAATAAAATTTTCAATTGCCACACATATCACTATGCTCATACTTAAAGAAATTTGAGTTTGCATATTAGATAATTGGAACACAAATAAATCTAAATGGGCCAACTAATAAACTAATTCATTAAATATTGTTGGGCTTTACAAAATACAAATTAACTACTAAAAGGGCTGCCAAACAAATGTTGCATGCCCAATATCACTAGCAAACACAAAACCCACTAATAACACAAACTAATTCCAATAATAGAGAATAAACTATATGCAAAGTGAATACTATTAAAGTTTTGTTCCAGCAAAATACAATACTACTAAATATTATAACCAAACACACTAAAGCATTAAAGGATATCACAAACCTAAAATAAATCCTAATAGTTAAGCTCAAACTACTTTCTCGCTTTAAGTTTCCCATTTAATGGAGGGCTAGCAACCTCATTGAATTCTTCCTCAAGACTTCTTTTTCGCCGTCATTGCCTCACCAGAAACATCACTAGTACTCAAGATGTCAAAGCAATACCATCACTATAGATACGGGAGACATGTTTTTGCATCATTTCAAGCAAACAATATTCACCAAGAATATTCCATAAAAAAATAAACATTAGGGAACACCAAAGTTTAATGTCAATTGTGAATCCTAAGAATGGATTAAGGAATGATAATCAGTTCAATAAACAACCAAATGGAAGATAGGAAATTATTTTTCCTTTAGTATGACCAGTAAGGCAATAGAAAAGAAAACATGATAAATGCAGTAGATATTAAACACTTTGATTGCTCTGTAATTAAGTATCTACAAATTAAAAACATGTAAATAAGGACAACAAAAAATACAAACTTGCCTTATCATGGACAGGCTCCAACTTGCTAACAATAGTACAAGCTCCTATTAAAGCTTCATTTTCACCATTCAAATTTACATCATCCCCCAATGTAACAGTGTTGCCCTCCCAACTAACAATACCCAACTCTCCTAAACTCAAACAGGAGAAAATGCAGGAGCAAAGGTTGCCTTTGAAAAAAAGAGTAAGAAAAATGCTAAAAAAGAAAGAAAACCAAACAGACAAACAATTATTTTAAATCCATTCACCTTTGTCGAAGTCAACTCAGCACCCTTCAATGAAAACATAGCTAGCATTGCACTATCCTCCCATATCCGCTTCATAGTGAAGGTACCATGGTATCTATTAGGAGATACCACCTTTGTTTCAAGTTTAAACAACAATTGCCTGCCACATAACTTTGAATATGGGGATAATAAGGCCAAACAACCTACAATGTAGAGTGTTACATGGAAGAACATTAATTGTGTAGTAAATAAATTTTAATAGTTTGAAAAAATATAGAATTTAATATAACTTAGAAAATACCTCCGGGTCCTTCATTTGTTCCAAGAACAACTTCACAGGTCTTTTGCAAAAGACATAGCATTCACTTTCAAACAAAACAAAAATACAATTCTAGTGGGGTCCTCAACCTCCAATTTCACCTTGAATCTTAAACAAAACAAAAGAGCATATTAGTCATCACATAAAAAACTATTAATCATGGTAAACAAGAGGAATTAGAAGGGTATGGTATATAATAAATACCTAGGAGAAATAGAAAATATGTGCCTCTAACAAATATCATAGAAATACATTCCTCCTTTAGGCATTATGGAATTCCCAGTGACATGCGCTATACCATCATGGACCTTCTTCAATAACAGAACTTATTGTACCCAATATAATAAAGGAGCCACCCTAAAATATACCAAGAGAAAAAAACACTTAGTACACATGCTATGTGTAACATTTGTATTATAGTACCAAGTTAATAGAAATATTAAACAATACCTCTTTGTTCGCAATCAAGTTCTCCATGGAAGACCGTGGTGTGGTTTCAATGAAGTTCTCCTCAAGGTGACATGAAGAGGCTCTCTATAAATGTTAAAGTTGAGATCACACAAGCTCCCTTCAATGGAAATGCTAAAATAACAAAGAAATAAAATGGCATAAGATAATGGCATTTCCAGGAATGAGCATGACACAGATATGGATTAAAACAACATTACATACCCATTCTTGAAGTCAACGACTTCCTGGATGTTTGGATTGAAGAGCATCTTGGTCACGAACATAACATTCTGAAGTCCAATTTTTCCTATTAGCTAACAAAGCAGAACATATATATGAGCACAATTATAACTCTATAACATATACAAATAATGTGGATCAAATTGAATGTAATATAAGCTTATACTTAAAATACATACCATGGAAACTTTTCACTTTGACACATTAAAGCACAACACAGGTAAATCAACACTTCCATTAGCAACAAAGGACTGCATTTGATCCACATACTCCCCAAAAAGAGCACATTCAATCCTCACACTAAAAGAAGAATGCAAAAAGAGTTATGAATCACTTAAAATAAAAAACTAACATAAACAGTACTAGAAAAATTAATAGAGGGAGATTAGTTGCTTATACTTCTAGAACATAGTTCCATTACAACATCCTGGAGGCTTTGCCTTCTCGCTTTATTCTTTAAGTGGAGATAGGCAAGTCAACAAATCAATAACATCTAAAATGAAAAAAGAAAAGTATATTTATTACCACTGAGATATTAAATATGTGAACATAAATTTTGACCAATAGAGAAATATTACCTATTAAATAGTCAATGTTCAAAGAGTCCTGGATAACATCACCAAAAGGGATTGGAGTCAATCCATACATGTCAACCTCTAGGAGCTCCACAGGATTAACAATGGTCTTAAAGTGGAATATCACTATGTACTCATGCCTGGTTTCCTGAATGAACCCAGGTTAGGCACCACAGCTAGGAAACAAAGCTTGTAGCATCTACCCTCATCCAAAACACTAAGAAATATAGACACCAGATGCCTCCTAACAGTTATCTTGTCACCCTAAATCATAAGAATAACACAAATATTAGTATTATTATGAAGCATATGACATAATAGAAAAAATAATGAACAACTTGAAATAGTTAGATAATTGCATAAACCAACCTTCTTATCCAACAATACCATCTCTATGGTACCAGGTATACTCGCATTATTAAAGCTAGGAACGTCCAGTCTAACAACTTTGACCATTAAACTTATATTTTCACAACAACAGAAACGGCAGCCACATCAACAAATGTAGGAGCTATGTAGAGCAAATAAGAACAACACTCAAAAGTTCAAGACAAAGAGAACAGAGGGACAAAGAAAGCTATGAGTCTGGGATCAGTGGCAAGTAAAACATCATGGGCAAGCAAATTTATAGGCAACCAACCATGGCTTAAATTTCAAAAACAGAAGAACATAGAGGGAAAATATGCACAAGAATAGAGGAATTGGAGCCAATTTAACTAACAATCTGCCACCTAATAGTGTATATAATCAAAAATTTCGCTTAACATTATACAATCAACAACAATTACAGAAACCAGAGCAATTGAACATAGGTTGGTCAATATTATGCAAGCTAAATCCAAAAATATTATGCATTATGCATCCAATACAAACAAATAAATGCACCATCAAATAAACAACAAAAAATGGATTACACAATTATGGAAACAATAAATAACATATGTATTAGTAATCAGCAAAGCTAACAAACACTATTTAGGAAAGTCAAACCCAATCACACAAGGGTACGGTATAGCAATCAACTCACTAAGTAGGGTACATATACGGATAATAGAAATATTTAAAAAGAAAAAAATAAATGGTGCAGATCATACAATATAAGTTTGACATGGTTTCCAATGAAGAAACGGAAAGTTGAATTGTTTTTTAATCCTTAACCAAAAGAAGAAACCTTTCTTTGTTAGAAAGATCCTTACAAAAAATAAAACACAAAAAAAATTTAAAAAAAAAATTGTTAGAAAGAGCCTTATAAAACATAAAAGCAAAACATAAAATAAAATAAAAGGAATTTTCACAAACATTGGGAGGAACAAAAACAATGAAACAAAAATATTTGGGAGAAGAGATCCCAATCGAAAGCAACCCATTATATAACACAGCTCTACAATCATCTTCTATCATGGAATAGTTAAAAATCACAGTTAAAAAATTTGTCAAAAAGAGCCTTATAAAAAATCAAAACAAACAATAGAAAATAAAAAAGGATCTCCACAACCATTGGGAAGAACAAAAACAAAGAAACGGAAATATTTAGGGGCAAAGAGATCTCGTTTTAATGCAACCGCTTATGTAACACAAATCTAGAATCAACTCAAATCATGGAAGCAATGTGTCGGTCAAGGTGCTGCAAATAATATGTGGATTAGAAACGGGAACAAAAAAGAAACATAGGAATAATCGTTCAAATACAATTAATCTCTCAAAAGGATCTTTCAAAAAAAAGAAAAAGAGTTCGGACAATATGAACTGAAAAAGGGAAAACGAAGCGATGGGTAGAAGAAAACGAGAAAGGAAATATTTGAGATGTTTCAAAAAAAGTTAAAAAAGAAAGAGACCATACAATTTGAACTTAAAAAAAAATTAGAAATGATATGGTGATGAAATCAAAGAAAAAGGAAATATCTGGATCTTTCAAAAACAAAAAAAAAAAAGAGATAAGATAATCTGAACTTAAAAAAAATGAAGTGATGGGTAGAAGAAATGGAGAAAAGGAAATATTTGAGATATTTCCAAAAAAAAGTTAAAAATGAAAGAGACCATATAATTGAACTTAAAAAAATTAGAAATGATATGAAGAAATCAAAGAAAAGGAAATATTTGGGAAATTTGGAAGAAAAAAAAACACAGAGATCAGACAACCTAAACTAAAAAGAAAATATAAATGATGCATACAAGAAAACAAAGAAAAGGAAATATTTGGGATAAGAGATCCGATGTAATGCAAGTGGATGAAGACAAACCACACAGTAAGTGTGCTCAGGGTAGTTTTTCAGTGATAGCAAACTATGGGTAGGCTTTGAGCTTCTGTTTTGGGAAAAATGGTTTTTGCGGTTACCGCTAACACAAGCATGCATGAGAAAAAAAAGAGAAATGTTTTTCTGACACATGAAATCAATATACATACGCGACGCATACGGTTGAAATGGTGATGGCTAGTATGCATACACATATTGAAGGGAACATGGTAGGTGAAGTGTGGAAAAAAAAAAGAAAAAAAAACTTACTCAATGAATCCTGTTCACCCCCCAACCCCACCATGAAGCTCGCCAATAGGAGGTAAAGCTTGACAAGAAGAAGGGGATCTCGACTCTCGCAGTAGATCGGCTCATGTGAGAGGTGAAGTGATGGCAACAGAGCTCGCAGGAGGCAAAGTTGTAACTTGACTGAACGCTTTGATGGAACTCGGCCTGAGAGGCAGAGTTCGACTTCCTGTGTCAAGGATCTCCCGAGAGGTAGAGATGAAAGAGTTCAACTGAGAGAAGGTAAAGCTTGACTGAAGGAAATAGAGCTTGGCTTTCCTATGTCAAGGCTTTATCGAGAGGCAAAGATGAAAAAATAGCTCCTGGGAGAAGGTGGAGCTCATTTGAGAGGAAATATAGCTCGACTAGGAGGAGGCGGAGCTTGGCCGAGGAGGAAGAGCTTAGATGACAAGTGGTAGAGCTCCATCACATGCCTATTAGTCTTGGCCGAGCTCCACCTAGTCCTGGCCGAGTCCCACATAGTCTTAGTCGAGCTCTATTTCCTCTTAGGCAAGCTCCACCTTCTCCGGACTATTTTTCATCTCTGTCACTCATTCGAGCCTTGACGGCGCTCAGGGACCTATATTGTGCAACTGTAGATGAGATGCATTATACTTCTATTTTGTCATGTGCAGGTATATTAGACGTATGCGTTGCATAATGCGTCCATGTAGTGTGTTCAAATAACGGGACTGAAAAAAAATGAGGAGCCCTGGGTATTGTTAGATGTAGAGAGATAGGCTGATGGGGGCTTTCATTCTTCACTGAGGTGGTTTCACTGAATGAAGCCACATTACACACTTCATCCTTGCGGAACTTGCAATGTTGGATTTTCATTTAACATGAATGTAGTGCGCTCAAAGGGCCCACAAATCAATACAAAAAACTGAAAAAATTCAAAAATCCAACATTTCAGTATGGGTTCTTCTTATCGCTAGAAATTGTACACGTGGAAGAGAGATGAGAAATGGACCTTGCACAATTGTAGCTTTCTCCTACATGCTTTCTTGCAATTCTTGTTTAAGCTTTAGTCACTCTGCCTCCTTCTTTAGATTGTTGTGTGGGATTGCATTGTTGACATTTCCATTCTGAGTCATATCTTGGCTCTTCATTATTGGAGTTGTTGCCTCCACCTTCCCTGGATTTGCACAAGGCTGTGATAGCTTCTTTGACCACCTCTGCTTATTTGTGCATCATAATCTTCAAATCGTCAAGTTCTTTCCAAAATCCCTTTCACCTACCATGGCTCCATGACGGGTTTTAGGTGTAGACGAAGCTTTCCCTTGAAGAGCGATGAAGATTTATTGTTAAGGAAAAACAAAGGGCTTTAGCAAACTAGTTTGTTTTTTTGTTTTTGTTTTTGTTTTTTAACACTATGTATGCGTGTATGTCATGTATACAAGAAAGAAGCATAAGTAATGTATGCATGAGAAAAATGCATGTACAAAGGATGAAGTTTTTTTTAATTTTTTTATTTTAGTAGATGCAATGATTGAGTCATGCATTAAGAGAAAAAAATTATTTTGGGAATGCATGTAATGAAAAGTGATTTTGGTGCATGCAATGAATGAGCCATGAAGATGATTTTTTTTTTCTATGCAATGAATAAGTCATGCAAGATGATTTTTGTATGCCATGAGTAAGGGCAGGATGATTTTTTATTTTTTCATATATGCAATGAATGAGTCATGCAAGATGATTTTTGTATACAAGCCATGCAAGATTTTTTTTTTATATATAATGAATGAGTCATGTAAGATGATTTTTGTATGCAAGCCATGTGAGAGAAAGAGGTAGATGGATGCTCTGTGACCTAAAAGGGTTAGTCCTAGGGGAGGATTTTCCTAAGGTCAAAACCTTAATTTGGTGGCTACTAAGCTCATTTTATTAGTGCATTGTTTTCAAGGACGTCTTAGACTTCTAAAAGTCGTGGTCCCCAAATTGCCCATATCCATAAAATAAAGACCTTGCTTACGAAAGGAATACAAGTGGGATGAACCCTCTCAATATGACCATTCCATGACACTAGTAACAATCTGTGGTGTCCCACCATATGCCAAGTGAGCATGAAGCTCCTCAATGATAATATTAGGACCCCTCCTATTCTTGGGGTTGCACAAGCTTGGGTATGGAGTCCAAAAGGTCTGTAAGGTGGTGATTGTGCACTATATGTGAGAGCATACAAACTTTTAAAGCCCTATGTACTATACACATCCTTGCAAGACAAAATCAAAATAGCATGTATATACAAAAGTCATATATCCAAATGTTTGAGTAACAAATAATTACATATACAATAGAAAATTAATGTACAAGTAAATAAGGGAAGGACACTTATGTACAAGAAAGGAAGAGAAGAAAAAAAAGCATGGGAGAAAATAAATGTTATAAATTATAAATATTTGCATAATTCACTCTAATAGACTTGACTCTTTAATGTCCCAAGTGGAGTCGCCAACTGTCACAATGTACCCAAAGGGAGCCAATTTTAAGAAAAATGGGAGTCGCCCAATTTTAATTATGGAAAAATTGGAAAACCTTTTTAGTTGCAAAGCTGGTCTTTTAAAAAAGATTTAAGGTTCGGGAGTTTAATTATGATTAAGGAAGGGTGAAAACTTAATCTCGTCCAAATACATCAGATAAATACAGTTACCCTAAAGCTCATTATGCAAATTTATTTATAACTTTCAAAATATTTATTTTCCCAGCAATTATAACAATTATATATTTACAAAGAAACAAAGCCAAAATTAAAACAAAAAAAAGGAACAAATTTTATGAAAAAAAATTTAAGCTTGATAGTTGTTGGTTATATCCAAATTCTATAACATCCAATGAGAGAACTCAAAACCACTTCATTCTTGTAGAAAATAAGTGTGTGTTGATGAATTTTAATTAAAAAAGAAAAAGGAAAAGAAAAAGTGTTGATTGATTTTAATTTTGAAATTGGATTTTTGAGCAACAAATTATTTAAAAAAAAGTCTTATGCATAGGAAAGGCGACGTTAGCTCCTCAATAAGAATAACTTACAATTAACAAGTAATGAAAGGGGCATAGATCTAAATTATGACCATTAACTATAAGCGGATAAAGAAAATACATTTTTATTATTTAAAAAAAAGACTTAAAATATGAATAAATAAAAGATTTTTTTTTACAAGACATGAAGCTGTAAGAGAGAAAAAAAACCCAAAACCCATTAAAAAAGAGAACCAGCGCCCCAAAAGAAACCAAAAAGAAAAACCAAACTTAGCCCAACAGCAGCCCAACACCCCAAAAGAACAAATCTGAACAAAAAACCAAACAGCCAAACAATAACCCAAAAAAAATTAAAAGCTAAAATAGAACCAAAAAACAAAAAAAAAAGATTAATCTAAACCTAAGAACAAAACAAAAAGGAACTAAATGGCAAATCCTAAAACTAAAAACACAAGACCTGTACAAGAAAAGGGGAAAATGAACCAGAAAAAGGAAAGTGGAGTGGCGGCAATGGCAGTCAAGAAGCAAAGAGGAGACGGCCCATTGCGGCAGCGACGCTGCAGAGCCAGGCGGATGAAGGCAGAGGTTGGCGCGGCACTGGGACGCGGCTGGGGTGGCGATGGTAGGCTCCGTGATGTGGGATAGAGGCGCGGGGGTGGTGCCTTCGCTGGCTGGGCGGCGGAAGTTCAGGTGGGCTTCGCGGTAGTTGCTGCGCGATGCTCTCCTTGCGGTGGATATGAAGGCTGGAGGCACAACGGTGGTATCACTGGCGGTGGTGGTGGCACGAGACAGGGGCGACAACGGCGGCGGCATCAACCGGCATCGAGGTAGCAGCCCCTTAGTGTGTGGCGCTGGTGGCCCAAAGGGTGGCAATGGTGGTGGTTTGAGTGTTGGTGATGGATGATGCTAAGTGAGTTAGTGGTTGAGGTCACATGTTTCTACTCTGTCCCTTTTCTTTTTCATGGTGAAATGATGTTGATGTTAGAACTCAAAAAAAGAACCTGTTCTTGCTACTGCTCTCTGCCTTTTTCTTCCTTTTGCTTTTGCTTTTTTTGTGTTTTTATTGCCAATATGCCAATCTCCATATCCCTTTTTTTTATAATGAGTTCACATATTTATACATGCATGCCAATTAATTATTTTGGTTCCTGATTAATCTTTTCCGGATATAACTGGCCGCACTTACGATCTGATCGAAGGATCCTGCCTTAATTTGTTAAGATTTTGCTGATTTAGGGGATTTGATACCGATTCCCATCTGATCCTCCAATCTTCTGATTCTTTTCATCTCTGTTTTAGGCCTGCACTTCTGAGCCTTGTGTTAATGGATCAACAAAGGCGTGGGCTGGAAAAGCTAAAAAAATGGGCTGGCTTCTTTTTTTTTCGAACTTGATGCACCTCTTCCCTTTTTCTTTTTTTATTTTTTTGTGCATAAATTAAATAAAAATGAAAGTATCTAGACAAAATATGATATTTACAGCCTCAAACTTTGCACTTTGCTTTAGAAGTAAAGAGGTGGAAAAATCCCGTCAAAAAAAAGTGGAAAAAGCTCTCATTAATGCAGCACATTCAAAGACCCGTAATGGTTTTCAGTACTACTGTGGTAAGTTGAACTTTGAGAATCCAGCTATGCTTAATTTGGCTAATGAGATTTCACATGAAAAATGGCATAGTATGCTGATGAGGGGGCTGCCGATACAGTCATACGATGAGGAACTTGTCATAGTGCATCAATGCAGCCATGAAGGGCACCAGAAATCTTCCTATTATGGCAATAGTAAAGGCCGCTTATTTCAATCTTGCTGAATTGTTTGGTAAGAAGGGAACTGAGGCGCAGGCACAACTAGCGGTAAGAGAAAGTGGTCCTAGTATGTACAATGAGAGATTAAGGCGAATAGGCCAACAACAAGTAACATGGATATTACCACGATGGACTGAGCAAGAACTTCATTTGTGATATGGGAGAATGTGAAAATTGGATGAGATATGAGGGAACACTATAGGATGAATTTAGCTAAGAGAACATGTGACTATGGTTACTTTGAGCATTGCATTACCCTTCCTGTTATAGTAACTTCATATCGAGTGGGGCATTTATACTGACAATGTTTACCAACTAAAATCGATATTCAATGTATATAGATTGGGTTTCCCAGCCCTTAGTGACAACAGGTATTGGCATAAATATTATAGACCTCAATTACATCCAAATCTAGCTCTTAAACAGGCCGCTGGGCTTCCAGCGTCAACATGGAATCGTAATGAAATGGATGAGGTTGAGTTGACAAGCGGCAAACTTTGTGGGCTGTACAGGCAATTAGGCCATAGCAAACAAACATGTCTAACACAGCATGCATCATCTTCCTCAAGAACTATCCGATGAGTTTTGTTGAATATTTTTCATGTATTTTTATTTTTGTATAACTATTTCGTTGTGTACTCCTTTTTGACTATGTTCTGTAGTCTTTGTGGAATTGTCACATTGTTTACAATTTTCAATGTTGAGTTGAATTCCATTTGTTAATTCTTGTTTCAGATTAATTATGACGTAATATTTACAAAATAGTGAAGGCAATGTAAAATCAATTGTACATAATGCTAATGAAAATGTAATAAGTCCATGACATTCACAATAAGGTAACAAGTTCAAGACATTCACAACAACAATATAGATAAACAATATTACTAAGGTAATAACTCCATAATAGGTACAATAATAAATGCATAAGCAAGAACATAAATCATAATAACTGCCCTGCCCCTCCTATTTCGTCGTGACATTGCATAATACCCACCCATATAGCATCGATGAGGACGAATCTCACGTACAAGCCTACCCTGACCCTACTGCTGTTGTTCATCATCATCTTCCTCCTCGTCATGCTGATAGTCCCCAAATTCACCAACCTAGGAATCAGGAACAACGTGAGAGTTAGGCACATGTTGCGATGGAGTCGCCAGTAGAAGATCAATTGCTGGCATGTCATACGGGGGTCAGTCGTGGACGTTCAAATCCATCGTAGGATGATATACATCAAATCCCTTAGGCACTAGACCTTGCACGGGCTAATCATCGCCTGTCTCGTCGTATCGTGTCCACTAGGGTGTGGGCATCTCGCCTAGGATGCTAAGTAAATTGCCATAGGCCACGGACATGCTGGGGCTCAATGAAGCCTGCACCTGCAAAAAGAAAAATTATCAATAGTTAATTTTCAATAAAATATATTAAACAATGAAAATAACCATTAATTACTAAAATTCATAAATCACTTGTGAAACTAAAAAGTCATTGCCAATGCCCATGTCAAACTGCTGGTTAAGGCTAGGGTCCACTGTGTACTACTAGCTGGACCCAGGCATGGACTGACCCTCCCCACTGTGGAAGGATAGCTACCATCATCTCACCCAACATCGCCCCGCCTCCTCAGTCGCATTGGCTGACACAAGTGCCAGCATGAGCACCAACACGAA
Organism: Dalbergia oliveri; assembly: GCA_030441495.1. NCBI lineage: Eukaryota > Viridiplantae > Streptophyta > Magnoliopsida > Fabales > Fabaceae > Dalbergia > Dalbergia oliveri. The sequence continues at coordinate 26,959,054 of JAMLFY010000012.1, read as the reverse complement.
GCCATCGTTGAAGCCAATGTTTGTCTAGGCTCCTGTAGGCTATGGTATGGCTAGAGACATCAAAACAGGTCAACCCAACCCATCAGGGCTTGACCACTTTGGGTTGGGTTGTTTCAGGCTGGATTTAATCAGTTAAGTTAGTTTTGAGCTAATTTTTTGTTAGCACAACCCAATTCTTTATGCGCCACGGGCTATACACCTGGCCAATATTTTAATTTTTTAAAAAATTAAAACAATTATTAAGGACAGTTAAAAATAAAATGGAAAAAAAGCCAATAATATAAACCACTCCATTTTTAGCATGTTTTTGCACTTTACGATTTCAGAGATTATGTTGGTGTATGTACGTTTACTTTACATTTACTTTCTTATATGAGTTGCATATATGTTCAGAGTATTAGAAGCATAAAACAATGGGCCATTACGCTTCAAGGTTCATATGTTTTTTAGTCTAACAATGAGCCATAATGCTATATTTTCTTCAAAGAATAAGAACTTGGGTGAACCCTTAAGTATGTAGTGAAATGTGAAAACAAAAAATTGATCTCATATTTTAGGCATCTATGAAACAATTAGTTTTTTTAAAAAAATTATGTTTGGGTGATGTACGAATTGACCCAATTAAGGCCAAATGAGTAGGCTAATCTGGGCCATGTGCATTTTTTTACTATTATTTTCTTAGTCTAGCACATACTTTTGTTTGGGTTATTTGGGTCGACCCATCGTGCATGGCCCATTTCAATGGCTTTAGGCATGGCAGACATAACCGGCCCTGTAACTGGCAAATTCCTAGTAGGACTACATGACAAGGGTCATGCATAACGTTATCCATGGATAGAAACCCCCATACGAAGTTCGCATACCACAGAACTAATAAGAGCTGAAGGTCGAGTTTCTCCGTGTACGTACACAGCATGGTGGTTCTGCATCACCTATCCAATATCAATGATATACTACGTGCCGTTAGCCATCTCTTTTGATTAGCCCCATGCCTACCCTTGTAATGCAACCTATCAATGTTCACTAGATTCATAGGGATATGTCGTTGTCCCCAAACTAGTGGATGGCGCGATCTACTTGGTGCCACTACACTATCTTAAAGCACACCAAGGAACAAACAGATCTCGAAACCTAAGCTGAGGCTATCACCTAATTTTGTGTGGCAACCATGATATTGGGTCCTCACATGGCATCCACATGAATTGCATTAATCTTAACAAATATGTCAAACAAATTTGTAACTATGAAATTCATAACACAATATTAAAATTCCTAAATGTAATAATTCACCATCAATAGGTATGGCATCAATAAGTCTTCTCATCCGCACCAATCGAGCCCTATCAGGGTCTAATCTCAAAGGTTGTCCCACCCATCTAAAAAAAATAACATTTCAAAACTTAGAGAATTTTAAACATATATAACTACAAAGAGAAAACAAAATAATCTTTGAAGTGTTATACATCAACAAGTGGAAACGTAATCTCAAAGCCTATAGGGCATAGTAATGGATCCGATAGTATGCCAATGACAATAGTAGCGCCCCATATCCTCCTATGTCAATCACTCGATAATTGGTTGCCTAACATATAGAACGTATAGCGTTGCAACACAACAGATCCCTAACTCAAAGTCCCACACAAGTAAAATGCTGAGTAGAGGCAATGACTTTAGATGAACCCAGAGCTCAACTTATCTGGGATCATAAACTAGCCAATCAATTGTATAATGTAAGCTCGGGTGTGGTCCTACACCTCTATCTTTGATGGGCCCTCGGGCAGCTCAGAAGGTATGCTCAAACCATGAAAGGTTCACAAACAATCCTAGTCTATGCCAAACATCCGGCACTACAACAAGAAGGTGCTCACACATGGTCCAGATATCCCGACCTTATGCCTCTAGAATGCACCAATGCATCTGCTCACCATGGCACTATCATTCACTAAGTATTAACTAACAAATAATTATCAAAAGTAATTTAATTCCTAAACCATAATCGGTAACATTAACTACTAAATAATTAAATAAATACGTAATTAACTAAGTTTAAATATTGTTTGATCCAATCATCCGTAATGTGGGTGCTTATATTGAGTCGGTAAACATTTTCTTCTGCCATTTCTCCAAGATCTTCCTCTTTCAACTTGAGTCAATAAAGTAAAAGGTGAAAAGTGATCCTGGTGGGTCACCACAACAAAAACATTTATATAGGCAGCCTACATGTTTTCATAGAAAGTTGCTACGAAACATTAATTACAAGGAATAAGGTGTTTGAGCTTTCTTAGGGTTTTCGTAGAAGGCTATTATGAAAACATTTTCATAGGGCCTTCTACAAAAAGCCCTAAAAAAACCCACATAGTTTATTTCTTGTAATGAATGTTTCAACGGTTCATTATTGTGTTTTTTTCATTTTTTTAGATTTTATTTTGGTAAACAACACTTTTTAGTCATCTTTTGTATTCCTTGGTTCCTCCAGCTATGGAGGAACAATTTTCTAGCTAGTTCAAGGAGTATTTGAGTACGCTTGATTGTAAGCATGAAACTTTATTATTATTGTTATTGTCTTTTATGTGTTTTTCAATCTCTCTTCTCTCTATCTTATTTAATGTTGATCTTGAATGAATGATATTAGTACATTAATTTCAATTAGTAAAATCTTTTAGATGTTATTAATCGGTTAATTTTTAATATTCATTTGGGTAAGGAATTGAAAATTGGGTTAACGCTATTGCTCACAATTAAGTGATTAGTTTTTAAGCTTATATAAATTTATTGGCGGTTGAGGTTTCAACTTGTTTGATCTAATGTTAGTCGAACATCTAGGGGTATTTAGGAGAATCGCATGGGTTGTTTGGGAGGTCTTCTAATTGCCTAATTAATTGCACATCGTCTGTTGATGATTGTTTGTGGCAATGTTTGATGAACTTCTTGGCTTGGTATCTTTATTAATTTGATTTTTATTCTGATTTAATTTTATTGCGTTCAACAACAAATCCCTTCTTTTTCACTCAATTAACATTAGTATTTTCATAACAGCCTTATTTCTTATAATTAATGTTTCAACGGTTCATTATTGTGTTTTGTTCATTTTTTGGATTTTATTTTGGTAGAAATCCCTTTCTTGTCATCTTGTCTATTCCACGACTATGGAGGAGCAATTTTTTAGCTGGTTCAAGGAGTGTTTGAGTACGCTTGATTGAGAGCATAAAACTCTACTATGATTGTTATTGTCTTTTATGTGTTTTTCAATATCTCTTTTCTCTATCCTATTTAATGTTGATGTTGCATGAATGATATTGATACATTAATTTCAATTAGGAAAACCTTTTAGGTGTTATTAATTGGTTAATTTTTAATATTTATTTGGGTAAGGAATTGAAATTGGGTTAACAGCTATTGCTCACACTTAAGTGATTTGTTTTTAAACTTATATAAATTTATTGACGGTTAGGTCTCAACTTGTCTGATTTATTATATATTAGTTAAACGGCTAGAAGTCTTTAGGAGAATCACATGGGTTGTTTGGAATGTTTTTTAATTACCTTATTAACTGCACATTGTCTATTGATGATTGCTTATGACAACATTTGATGAACTTATTGGGTTAGTATCTTTATTAATTTGATTTTTATTCCAATTTAATTTTATTGCGTTCAACAGCAAATCCCTTCTTTTCCACTCATTTAACATTAGTGTCTATGTGAGAACAACTCAAATTCCACTCTATATTACTATTTTCACCAACTCAATTTTTATTTTTAATTTGGACCAGCCTACCACTCGTGCCACCCACCAAACATACCAAAGTATGTTGGATCAACATTACAACGGCTAAGAACTGATCTAGTCCAATTCTAGGTAGACCCCAAAGATTACCTTATACGATTTGAACCAGAAAGGGTGCTCTTCTTTCTAGTCAATGGAGTCCTCAACTCACCACAGAAAGTGCTAGAGCAAGACCAGTTCAATGTAAACCACTCAAAGAACTAATGAAAATAAGAATTTTCACTGATAACGAAATTGAAGTACAATGAAGAAAATGAAAGCTAAAGCTAAAACTAAAGCTAAGAACCGCTAAAGGAAATGCAACTTAAAACATAGTAAATGAATGCGTGAGATCTAATCTGTGTTTATCCTAATATTCAGCAATATATAGCCTTCCTAACGAGAGGGCTTTACTCATTCTTTTTTTTTTTCCGTCATAAGGCAGTACTCTAACTCGTTGCCATGGCTCAGCTTTTAGCAAAGTAACCACCACCCGCGTTTTCTTTTTTTTTTCTTGGTCTAACCACCGGCGTTTCTACATTCTTGTATGATATGCTTATTGGGCTTGCCAATATTATTAATCAAGTCTTTAGATCAATATTTGGCCTGTTCTTAGCCTTCTTGGCCTCCATTTCCCCCAAGTTAGATGTATTACCCGTTGTCTTCTTTACGGGCATGGATCAGTAATGGCCCAAATTGATTTTGCCCTCATCAGAAACTAACGAGAGTCTGACATCTACATTCATCAGAAGACCACGAGATTATTATTATTATTATTATTATTTTACTGTTTCTTGTTAAAGGGCTCATTTGATATTCACCCATCCCTTTGTGTCGATGCTGTGTCGATGCAAGTTGATTCATTCCTGACGTAAACTATACTCTTCACATTTGGGACTTGCGTGAGAAATGAATAGACTTCAATAGAAAAAGGTTTATCGTTCCTCGGACTGAGATAAATCACATAATCAAGTTAACGAATCTTGACGGAAACATGTGTGTGGTTCTCGGTAAATTTTATAGTAGATCTTATATATTTAGATTTATTATGGACCTTCTATTTATTAATTATTTGATCAAATCATCTAACAAAAATAATATTCATCTAATAATTAATAATAGGGTCTATAATAAATTTAAATATATAAAATCTACCTTATAATTTAACGTGCTTCTCTTTCTCTATTGTTAGCGTTCTAAACAAATTGCCTTAAAATATCATTCAAGATGTGATCTACTTAAGAATCAGATTGACTTTTCTTTATTGGTATTTTTTTTTTTGGTATGCCCTTTATTGGTATTTTCAATCAATGAGATAAACTTAAAATTTCTTTGATGGACCTCACATCCAAAAAATTTAACAATTATATATTTCGGAAAGAAAAAACTTTTTGAAACCTTAATTAAAGTACTAGCACCAGCTTTAATTCATAGTGTGTTTGGTTCTGCATTTATAAATTAATTTAATTAAAATTAATTTTAAAATGAAGTGATTTATATTTGATTCTCCAAAAGTGATTATGTTAGAAAATAATAAATTTTTATTTATCCTAAAATCAATTCTAAATTGATATCTGATAACCAAACAACATTAAAAATGTACAGAATCGATCTTGAAGACTCAAAATCAATTCTAAGTGATTCCAACGGATATCCAAACATGCTATCACTCTCATTCACAACTCACCAGAAACAAGGTGAACCACCTTTATCTTACAATTTTTTTTGTATTTATCTCATTCTTTTGGATGCGTTAAAAGATGGAATTATATTAAATTCAACATAGAATTTCAACTACCTAATTAGATAATTCACTCTCACACACGACGGAAAAAAAAATTCCCATCACTTTTCCTCTCGTTAATTTTTTCATAGTTTATTGTTTTTTCCTATAAATAAATAATTTGTTTAAAAAATTAAATGGAACCATCAAAATTTACTACGTAGATATCATAACTTTTTGAACTTCCAATCAGATCATAAATAAAATTCCTCTCCAAAGTTTGTTTGTATTATACTTCAAAAAATTATTTTTGACATTTTAATATGTTAAAATCATGAAATGCACGGTCTTTATTTTCAAAATTTTATTAGAACTTTAGCAATGTATCTTCTAATGTGTTCAGCATTTGTTTATTGAATGAATTTTTAACAAATTTTACGTAATCAAGAGGTAAGCAATGCCAAAAATAAAAGACATCAGAAATATATCTAAAATATAGAGATTGTTTAAAAAATACGGAAAGCGTTGCAAGATGAAAGAGCTTCACCCTGTTTTTTGGAAGTTTGGTACGAGAGAAAATAAAGTTTTACGAGGGTAAGTGATGATCAAGAATAAGATTAAGTAAGTTAAGATTGATTAAACTTTTTTTTTGGCTAAACATTTTAGGTTAATATTGGTTAAATAAGTGAGAATATTTTGTCAAACAATAATGTTTGGTATACAATAGAATGTCACAACAAATGCACACTACACGCGTTATCACTATTGGATATGATATATGAGCCTCAACTCATCTCATTTCGCCCATAATCTAATGGTGATAAGATATGCAGTATATATTTGTTGTGTAATTTTATTATATATCAAGCATTACTCTTTGTCAAAATATTCTCATAATGGGTGAACTCAATCAAGAATGAGGTTAGGTTCTATTTTTATAGAGGAAAAAATCTAGAAAATCTCCTTTAATATTAGCTCAAGTGCACTTTGGTTCTTTTACTTCAAAAACGTGGAAAATATACCTTGAACTTTTTAACAAATGTACATTATTACAATAAGCTAATATGTGTTTATTTTTTGAGATAAAAAGTCTAAAAATATCCTTTAATTTTTTTTTCTGTACTAACTTTTATTCTATCCTTTTTTAATATATGAAATTTTCTAATGAAATTATAAAACCCACACATGTAATTTTTCATAAAACAATGAATAATTATTATTAAATTGTAGTAATATGCAAATATACAAAAAATTTAAGGACCATTTTATATATTTTTAAAGTAATAGAATTGAAGTGGATATAAACAAAAATTGAAAAGGTTCTACACTTTTCCCTTATAAATCTCAATGGAGAGATTTGTGTGTGTGTGTGTGTGTGTTTTTTTTTTTTTTTGTGTTGAAGAGATTTGTGTTTTTTATCCTTAGTATTATTAAAAGTTTAATTTAGAGCAAAAACAGACTCACCGAATTTAAGATTTGGACACGTCTTTAACTGTGTTCATCGAGCTATTACAAAACTCTTTACGAATTATCCAATAACAAGAAAATTTAACTTAATATTCACCTCAAATCAGGGTGATATACGCACTAAAAAAGGGAAAAATAGGATGATATGAGTAGAAAAGCTGATTAGGTGAGTTAATCTCATTGATGTAGTATTCCTCTCTCTTGTTAACGATAGAACTTCTTTTCTATTTTTGTGCCTATTTTTTAATATTCCTAGTATTAAAAAGATCCTTGGTGTATGTAGAATGGCCTTTGTCTTAAATTCGGACACATGTTGAACAGAGCATAAGTGCTGGATGTCTTCGTTTTGCGTAAAGGATGGGAAGGGACGTGACCAATTGACACTGTAGAACGTGGAGAACGGACGGGGCTGCAAGATAAGATATCGTTTTTAATATTGCTGGTTTTGTCGCAATGCAAATGATTCCTTCATAAGGAAAGAGACAGAGCACGTAGCAAAATACAAAAAAACACATGACGAGACTTCTCTGCTCCGATCATGATATCTGGACTCTGATTGTATGTTGCGCTGTTTGGAGCTTAGAGGGAGAGAAAGATGGTAAGCAACGTAACTTCATTATATAATCAACTGCGAATTATGGGATGGACGTTAATTTTTATATTTATTATGAATATTTTTTTATTAATTATTAAATAATTTAATTTTAATAATTAATAATAAGAAATCCATAATAAATTTAAAAATAAGAAATTAACCACGACCCCAATTTATAACCGTTGGAATGGCTGCACATTTAAGGTTGTATCAGAAATGGTACCGATACTTTCTTCTGCGTGGGAAAGTGAAATTTTACTGAAATTATAAATCGACCGCGCCCATGTTATTCTATTATTACACGAGAGTTTGTCAAAATTTTTACCCATATGCGGACATCGTTGTACATCGAGAAAGCCATTTTTGCAGTCAAATTCGAATTGATGCTAAGAATAATAAAAAATTGTTTAATGTTTATTATGGTCAATATGTTGTGGCCGTGAAATGGTAATAGTTGATTTTTTTTTCTTTTAATGAATTGTAATAATTGGTCTTCATTGTTTTTAATGTGTCTGGAGAATTAAAAAAATAAAATAAAATTTCATACACTGTTAATATAAAAAATATAGACATTTAACTATATTTTACATATTAATAAAATCATTTGATTTAATTGCTCATTGCCTTATAAATTTTATAAATAAAAAAGTGATATATAGATGTGTCAAGCAACACTTTTACATAATAGTATATCAGAATTAATCTTAATGAAAAATCCTTCACTTAATAGCCTAGTAGAAAACATATTAGGGACAAATGTATTTAACCTTAATGAAGCTATAAATGATAAACTCATATTAATCAAATTTTACTGATAACCTTATCATCAAATTAAAAAAATGAGGTAGTATTATAAAAAAAATTATAGAACAAAACAAAAATGAAATAGATGAATAATTCTTAATTACCGAGATTTGGGTCTAGAAAAATATGAAACAATAGATATTGATTTAATCCAGTTGATAATATAGATGATATCATATGAAATTACAAAATATAGAATAATTGTTATCGAACACAAGAATAAGATTAATAGGAAAACATCGTTAAAAAATCTTAAACGTAAGGACAACATAAAAGAAAATTACCATATCAGAATAAATTCGAGCCCATAATTACAATAATAAATTAAAAGAAAAGAATGATACCACTTGGATGCATTGCACATATATATATATATATATATATATATATATATATATATATATATATATATATATATATATATATATATATAGGGGAATGCTAACCTCCACACATTCATGTGGATGTTAGCAAGGTACGCATTTTATTTTAGACGTAAAACCTCTCTCTCTCCTAAATCAACTTAAAATTTTGGACATTATTGTAATTTTGTTTATCTCACATTTATTAATTAAAAAAACTTGGCTTGATGGATGATTAGATAACTCGAGGCAAAGTAAAAGCTAACAGAAGCTCATTCAAGAGGAAATAGAGCTCCAAGAGGGAATTGAGCTCGCACAAGCTCCTCCAAGAGGAGGGCGTAGCTCAACTTGGGAGGTGGTGAGATGAACCACAGATGTAATATCCAAGTAAAAAAAAAATGAAAATACAATTCTTGTAGTGAAGAGTGGATATTAATTAGATGAGAGAAAAGGTAGAAGAATAATAATAAATGTGAGCAAAATAAAATTACAATAATGTCCAAAATTTTAAGTTGATTTAAGAGAGAGAAAATGAGGTTTTATGTCTAAAATGAAAATGTGTACCTTGCTAACCTACACATGAAGATGTGGAGGTTAGCAATCCCATATATATATATATATATATATTTACACGTACATGAAAAATAAACATTTTCAATAGTTCTATAATTAAAGTGTCAATAAATTAAAATGTTATAAGTAATTTTGATATAAAGTGACCATTGAAAATACTTGTAAACTTTTATCGACAATATTAGTACATATCAAAAATACCTAAGAGGATCCCTTTTGGGTATTTCGACATGTACTAATTCTTAATAAAAATTTACAAGTTTTAACAGTCACTTTATGTCAAAAAATACTTTTCCTAATAACATTTTGTTGACACTTGTCAAAAACCATTGAAGATGCTAATTTTTCTTGTAATGGTATTTGGGTTACCTGAAAAGGTTGAAGAAGAGATTTTAAACGTTCATCTCACCTGAAAGAGGACATATAATAACATCTATTAGACAGAAGAACACATAAAGAAGAGAAAAACTCCTCCTATGCCTACAACAGTTAGCACGTCTTTTGTTTCAATGAGGTAACAAACACATTGTCTATGATTAGGAGCAAGGGGCTTATCTTTTAAATTAGTAAAATATGGACTGTCTTCCCATTATAGCAAGTCCATGTACAATTATCCATAACAACACCCACAATGAGTATGAGCTTAATAATAATAAGCTCAATAATAATAGTGATTACAAATTTTGGACTTAACAATATATTATAAATATTTTGACATTCAATTAATTTGGGTGTATAAATAAAATTTCATAGATTTATGTTAACCCACAAAAATTATTCCATCATATATATATATATATATATATATATATATATATATATATGTATTCAAAAATGCATTTTGATGATTTACCTAAATATAATTTTTTTATTTCAATGATTTGATTTATTAATTATGATAATATTATGCTATAATAAAATAATTTGATAAAATATTATAATAAGTTGATATGATATTTAGATATTTTGAAAAAAAATAGCAATTACATAATAGATTCTCATTGGAAGAGAATTTGCTACATGTCAAAACTTTTCCAAAATAAATTCCTAATTGTATTATTATAGGAAATGATATATACTTTTAATTTTAATTTAATTATCATTGTCTAATTTATATAATAAACACTTTGACCCCTTCAATTTTTTTTTTCAAATTCTACCACACTAGAGGGATTACTATTTTTTTTACTTTTACATGTTTGGGGTTTTAGTGCTTGGAGTTTAACATAAAAAATAAAAAACCAAAGAAAAAAAAACCTGCATGATTAGATCAAACGAAATGTTAATTCGGAAAAGGAACCCATTGAATGCTAGACGTGAAAGGCTTGTAGATGTCTTTTGAAATGTTTCTGGTTATCAAATGCAAAAATTGAACGGGCTGAAATTTGAAATTTGAAATTTGATAATTAATGGGTCATAGTAAAAGCAATAACAAAACCAGCTATAGAAGATAACAAGCAAGGGTTCATGATAAATCAAAATATGAGAGCCCCATGGCATAATACCCCCAACTATGTTTGAAATATTTATATAGGGAAACGAAAATAAAATAACTTTTAGATAGATACAATATTTTTTTGTTATTTTGGGGAAAGATAGATACAAATTAAATAAAAAAATGAATGTTTTCAGCTTTGTTAGACCTTTTAATTACACCGTCTATTTCTCTCTTTTTTTCTTTCTAGATTTATATTGTTTGGAAAGTTCAAGATGTCACGAAACATATTTTAAAAAATAAGGGTGTAAATTACACATGATTTAAAGTTCAAGAGTAAAATACATTTTATCCTAATATATATAAATATGCATTTTAAATAATTTACATTCAAATATTAATTATACATTATTCTAATATATTATAGATTATGCATTATATAATGTACGTTCAATGATATGTTATATAAGGATTTTAAACGTTACAAAAAAAAAAAAACCGTAGAAAAGTGCATATTTCCAGATTTGTTGCTATTACATCTTATTCTGATACTAATTCTAATATGTCTAATATCTAATATAATATATAATAATTTTATTTTTAACTTCCATTGAAAATCCGTGAGCATTAGTAAAGCTCAAAAATATATTTTAATTAGTTCCAACAAAAACCCATAGGAAATATTATTATTTCTTAAAAAGATATTTAATCACATTCCATTGGAAATCCATCGATCAAAAGATTTTTTTAGCATATTATTGTTGTTATTATTGTTATTGGTGTTACTATTATTATTATTATTATTATTATCATCATCATCATTATTAATTCTTGATTGTAATTATTGATAATTTTTTGCAATACAATTATTTTTATAAATATCATAAAAAAGTATTAAAAAATAAAACTTTAAATAATGTAAAGTAAAAAGTATGAATCCCATAGTAATGTCAGCAAACTAATAGAAACTCAAGTATAAACAGATGATCATGAGTTGTCCTCGTGATCGATGTTTGAAATACCCTCATATGAGTCATCGGAAGACAAGGAGGAATTGTCTCATAGCCGTACTGGCAATGGTGGAGGAAAGAAGAGGAAAAGATGATCCACTTGCTCTCATCATCTTGAAATATGAGGGCATCTGCAATATCCTCTTCTTGATCTTCAAGGCCATATTCTTTTCAACCTTCTATGGTAGTTCCTTTATCTTTCTCATCCATGAGGCGTCTTTCTCCCTCCATTTTCGGTCCTTCTCCTCTAGTCTTTCTATAGCTCCTCATTAAGGGTGTGGAAAAAGGAGCAGATCATGTCATCCACCTAAGGTCGAGAGCTATAACATCTGTGATCATAGAGGCAAGGGACAATGAATCAGGCATAGCAAGTCCCCGTGCTATATATGCAACCTGTAACGAGATTTTCCCTGCCATGTAAAATGACTAAAATACCCTTGAGGTCATTTTTCTTGGAAATCAGGATTGACAGACCTGCTATTGTCAGGAGCTAGTTTGATGTGTTGAAGGAGACTAGATGTGTTTTGGATGACGTAGATGAGGAAATCTCAATTCTTAGTTTTTCCTGCGCAAAATTACCAAAACACCCTTAAGGTAATTTAACGTAGGATTGAGTGATGGCTGACCGACCATTACTAGGGAATTAGGAATGTTAATTAAAGGATATATGTGATACTTGGAATGGTCCTGGAGATCCCAAGGAGTTTCTGTATAAAATTACCATTTTACCCCTAGCTAGTGCTAATTAAGCTTAATTAGAGTAATTAAGAAAATATAGGCAATATTAGGCTTTAATGAAAGATAAATTAATTTTATTTATTAATCTTGAGTGAAAATAATTATTTGAGATTAATTAGGGCCTAAGATTACTTAAGGAAAGTTTAAACCCCTTTCTTATTCAAAGAATGCTCATGAGACCAAAAAGCATAAAGTAGAGACAAAAAATACTTTTTCTCTCTTTCTTTTCCTAAAGATTAGAACATGTGTTGGTACTTGAATTTCAAATTAATCAAGTTTGACTCAACTAAACATGCAAGACCACTCCTTAAATATGTCTTGAAAGCCTTAACCACTTCATTATAACTCCTAATACCAATTTATCAATTTCTAACCAAAACCCTAATTATGATTACCTAAAAACCCTAATTCCCACACCCAAATGAAATGAATTTTCCCCCAAACTCCCTCATGTGGCCAACAGCCTTATGCTCCAATTTACCTCTCATATGTTGTTTTTTTTCAACTCACTCACTCTTACACACTCTCATTTTACCATTCACTTTTTTTGGTGAAGTCTTGCTCACCAAGACTTGTAAAAAAACACTCTCTTATTCTCTCTCAACTCAAACTTTCCTCTTCTTCATCTTCAACCTTCAAGAACCTCCATTCTTGATCTCTATTCAAGCTACAAACATCAAACCACCACACCATCACCATAAACCAACTCCTAAACATCTAACCTTTCCATCCTCATACACAAGAACATAAGAAAAATTCTCCTCCCATTTCATCTTGCCTAGGCCAAAACCATCATCACTCCAAAGGGAAGATTTTTTCTTCTCATTTCATCCCAAAGATCAAGCTTTCTCTCTTGCAACCAAGAAACCTTCCTGTAGGGATTTTATTTTATGATCTTATTCTTATTTCTTTCTTTGTTTTTCAATTTTGTTCTTTTGTTAGGAGTCAAGACTATGACTTGATGATGATGGTTCTTGATTATGGTTGAGGCCATCATGTTCATGATCTCTAGAGCCCAAAGTTTGATTCTTTGTTTTCTTGAGAAAAATGTTAAAGAATGCTCATTTGGTTTCCTTGTTGTCTTTGAGGTTGATGATGAGTCCAAGAAATGAGGTTCTTTGAACCATGGGAATGAAGGACTCTAAAACTCATTTTCATTTTGTTGAGATTTATGGGGTTGCAAGTTTCACTCTTTAAAGTCTTGAGTTGATGAGCTTTAATAAGATGTAAAAATGGACTTGTATTCATATTTATGTTTCAAGTCTTGCATGTTCATGTTTATGTTTCAATGCCTTGCATGTCATGTTTATATTTGTAAGTTGTCACCTTAAATGTTAAAGATTTAAAAATGAATTTGCATCTTCATGTTTATATTTCATGTCTTGCATTTCATGATATCACTTTATAATCTTGAAGACTTAAAAATGAACTTACATTCTCATGTTTATATTTCAAGCCTTGCATATCATGTTTATATTTTCAAGTTGTCACCTTAAATGTTAAAGACTTAAAATGGGTTGCATGATATGTTTATGATTCTAACCATCACCTAAGTCCCTAAAGCTCAAGACTTGCCCCTTTGTCTTAAATGAAAATTTTGATCATGGACACACATTTATATATATATTTTAGCCATGTCCAAGTGTTGGGTTTGACGTTGGTTCTATCTTATTTTAAGACTAGGACCTTGTATCTTGAGAGTCTAAAGGAATTTTGAAAGAGATATAGAATATAAAGGAGCAAAAATGTGATTTTAAATAAATAAAAATCTTATTTATAAACTTTAATTTTTGCTACTGATTTAAATGGAAATAATTATTCTTTAAGAGGGAGAAAATGATTTCATGCATTTTAGGTACCTTAGAATAGTTTTTGAGAAAAACTAGTAACTAGAAAAGTTTAAAAATATAATTTATAAGCTATTTTGTAATTTTAATTTTTGGGCACTGTTCATTACTTTTCATTACTATTCACTACTGTTCATATAGTTAAAAATATGTTAAAAATTGTTTCATGTACCTTAGATGTCTTAGAATGACTTTAGGGAAAAACTAGTAATTAGAAAGGGTCAAAAATGTAATTTTCCAAACCTTTTGAAATTTTAATTTTGACTGTTCATTACTATTATATACTGTTAATTATTGTAGGTTATTGTTCATGTGCTTAAAAATTATTAACAAGTGTTGAAAAAATTATTTTTAACATTTTAGGAAAAAATAATAATTGGAAAGGGTAAAAAATGTAATTTTTCTAAAGCTTATGAAATAGTAATTTTGGCACTATTCACTCCTGTTCCAAAATGTTCATCCATGTGGTTACTGTTCACATACATAAAATTCATCAATAATTGTTGTAAAAATTATTTTTGGTGTTTTGGGTGCTTAAAAGAATAATTATAAGTATTAGTTTTGACCGTTTTGCAAAATACGGAAAGTTGTGCTTGAACTATCATTATGGAATTTTGGCCAAATGGGTTTAATTAGAGTTAGTAATGATTTTGGATGTGTCTATGTATTCAAAATACTATTTATGATGTTTAGAAAAAGTTTTAGAAGCATTGACACTTGCTAAGTGTCAAGAATTTGGAAACTTTGAACTTTGAGCCCTAAAATCTAACAAGATTTGGCCAATGGCCCAAAATGGTTTTTATGATGAATTTAAATGATTTCTAAGTAGTATGGGCCTCTTAAAGGTATAAATTAATTTTGAGGATTATTAGTTTGAGAAAATGTGTTGAAAGGAAAAATTTACACTTTGACCTACAAACTCTTAGAAATTGCAATTTTGACCCATTTTAGGGCTAAAGTATAATTATCAACAACTTGATGATATTGATGTGATTGATATGTTATGAAGGCTATGTTCAAATAATTTGGTTGGAAAATATATGATTTGAAATAATTGTGCAAGATTATGTATTTGATGACTATGCATGCTTGATTCTTGAACTACACAAGTAATGATTTCGATTATGTTGTATATATCCTATTGAACCTAGCATATGCATTAGCTGAGTCGGTCCTTGATATTCAACATACTGGGTAGGAGCATGTTTACTTTTCAATGATATATTGATGATAACATGCTTATGGATATATGCAAAGAATTTGATGCATGCTTATGTGATCAATTACATGATGATTTGTGGCATGTTGTGATTATGAATGAATGATTGAGATGCATAATTGATGTGCTCTATGGCATGAAGCAAATTTGGGAAGCTCCATTCCCAACCATTATGTTGCCGAATTTCTGTCAAATTTGTGGACTTAGAAAAATTATGAAGTTTATGAGCATGAAATGTTAAATGATAAGTTAAGATGATAACTATGATTATATGCTCATGTTTGCATCTTTAAATAACATGCTAAGATTAAAGGTTACATAAGACACATGGAGATGACCCTCTAGACTCCAAGAATTAATGGTTAGGAGAGGTGATCTAATAAGGTGATCCTTTAGACTCTAAGAATTAATGGTTATGAAAGGTGATCCTGTGCCCCTATCCGCACTCTGGAGTTAGGAATTAGCTTATCAAGAGGATAAGTGACGACTAGTTAGGAATGAGCTCATAACCTAAAACGGGTGGCCCCATAGAAAAAAATGAGAAGGTTCAGTCACCTAAGTGAACAAGAGAGAAAGATTATGTTATGTTACTCTATGTATCTTACACTATGTTAAGTTACTATGACTCTTGTGATATGTTGTATTGAATATTGACATGCATTCATAATATGGTATGATACATTCATGACATTAAGATTCATGCTAAAAGACACGGGGCCTGTAAGGGTATTTGGAACTTAATAAATTAACCGTATGCATGCCCACCATTTTCATAATGAAACTTGAGGTTCCTGAGGATGAAGATGATGACATTGCATGGAGGCAAAAGCCTTATTGAGATTCTTGTTTAAGTTTCTCATTCCCCTTTCTTTCTTTCCATCTCATCTTCAGAGGGCGATGGTGACATTTGTGATCTATGTTGATGCTCCCACTTAAGAGATGCACTTCGATCCGCCAACCGATCTTATCATTTTGTGAGATGCACTTCGATCCTGCCAAGTGACGTTCATGATCCGATGTGTACGCCCCGAATTTTTCCGTGTATAAATGACCAAAATGTCCTGAGGTCATTTTACCCAAAATGAGGATTGCCGGCCTCCCATCCTCAAGGGGATGTTTTGATGATAATAGGGGATTGTATGTGTTATGTGTGTTAATAGAGCAGAAGAATCTCATGTTTGAGTTTCGATGCGCAAAATGACAAAATGCCCCGGCTATTACACCGAACGAAGTGCCAATTGAACCCAGACTCCATCAAAAGGTTTTAAATGATGTTTTTAAGCTATGTTTAACAACTGGTTCAGCCTGGGTAGTCTCGGAAGGTTTTTGTGAAAAATTACCGTTTTGCCCTTAGCTACGTGTATTTTGGGCCTAATGATACCATTAACAAAACTTAAGCAATATTAGGCTCTAATTAAAGATTAGTAAATTCTAAATACTAATCTAGAGTCAAAATAATTTATTAAGGTTGATTAGAACCTAAGATTGCTTAGATACACTTTAATCTTTGTCTTATAAACCAAGATTCCATGTCATGGAATATTGAATAGTATTTTCTTTCTCTAATTTCTTAAATTAAGGAATTGTGTTTGTGAATGATTTTTATATAAAATGAGTTTTATTTCACTAATGAAGCAAGACCAAATCCTTAATCATGTCTTGATACCCTTAATTATTCATTACCTTGCCTAAACACTTTCTTACAAATTCCTAATCAAAAGCTTAATCAAAGATACACCTAAACACACCTCTAAGCCACAATTAGATGACACATTTTCTTCCTCCCTTCTGTCTTGGCCGAAGCCATTCCTCCCCCATAATTCATCACATGTTGTTTCATTTACACACAAAGACCATGCTTTAGGCCATGCCTTGGACCATACTTTGAGCCATACTTCACCATGCTTTGAACCATGCCCAAGATCATACCTTGCAAGAGATATTTTTCTTTTTTTCCTTCAAGGCCGACGGCCTCCTTCACCATTTGCACATCCATGTGTTGCAATTTCTCTATAAATAGGCACTCAAGAAAGCTTGTTAGAACCTTTGCTCACACTTGCAAAATCCAAGCTTTCTTCCCTAAGCTCAAAGAATTCCTTTTCCCTACCATTTCCTAAACACAACTTTCTTTCTTCCTTTTTATTCCTCCTTGGCCAAATCCACATCCAAGCTCCAAGAAGATTTTGTTCTTCTCTTTTCATCTCAAGAACCAAGCTTTCTTTCCTTCCTTCAAGCAAACTTTTGGTAGGGAGTTGATTTAAAAAGTTTGCTTTTCTTTCCTTTGTTTTAAGGTGTTAAAATGATGAAATCTTCCTCTACTATTTCAGTTTCTTCCTCTCCTTTTCTTTTCCTTTGATTTCGGCCTTGTGGCCTATATGATGAAGGAACCATGGCTTGATGATAAGGACCTTGGGTGTTGGTTGTAAAACCATCATTTATTTGACCTCTAAAGCTTGAAAGTTCCATTTTTAAGAAAGTTTTTAGCAAGTGATATTGTTATGTTGTTAAAGTGGTAATCTTGAGCCTAGAACTTAAAGAAATGCATTCATATTTATATTTTAAGTCCTTGCAATACATATTTATATTTCCTTGCCTAGCATATTTACTTTCCAAGTTATCACTTAATAATTAATCTCAAAGCCTACCTATCTCAACCTTAAAGTTGAGATGTGATTTAGAGTAAATACTCTAAGAGGCCTAGAGCACTAAAATAAAGAAATGGACTTCTATTCATGTTTACAATTCTTGTCTAGCATATTTATTTTTTTTCAAGTCATCACCTAAAACTTAAAGATGTAAAACTAGAATTTGCATCCTCATATT
This sequence comes from Dalbergia oliveri, assembly GCA_030441495.1. Classification (NCBI taxonomy): domain Eukaryota; kingdom Viridiplantae; phylum Streptophyta; class Magnoliopsida; order Fabales; family Fabaceae; genus Dalbergia; species Dalbergia oliveri. The sequence goes on along the minus strand of JAMLFY010000012.1, from coordinate 26,940,693 downwards.
TAAATTTAAGCTTTGCATAGCATATTTACATTTCTTGCTATTACTCTAGAAAACTAAGAATGAAGCTTGCATTACATATTTATACTTATGTCATCATTAAGAATTAAGTTAGTGCTCAAGACTCACCATTTTAATTTACATAATGAACTTTGACTTATGAAACATATATATATATATATATATATATATATATATATATATATATATATATGTACATTTATGTTTTGAGTAAGGACATATTTTATTGAGTTTTTTAACTTTACCATCAATCTAAAGATTTCTAATTATGTGGCTAAGACCATAAAGATTTTCTTATAAGGATAACTTAGGGTTAAAAATGTGAAATGGCTTGTTATTAAAGAATGTTATGGTGTTTCCACATGCTTGAGAAGTTATGTGTTATTGTGACCTTACGTGATTAGTTGTTTGGAATGCATATGAGATGTTATGATTTTGCTTGAAATATTGTAAAATTGCATGTGTTTAAAGAGCAAAAGTAAAGTATATGATATAGTTGTGGTCTTGCATCTTAACATGATATGTTTGATGACATTCTATGATTTCATGCTCATATTGCATCCTTATATGATATGCTAATGTGGAAATGATCCTCTAGACTCCCGAATTAAAGGTTATGAGAGGTGATCCAAGAGAGTAGCATTTCCCATGACAAGAAAGTGGAAACTCAAGAAAGTAATATGTTTCCCCTCTTTTTCCCCATATTAAATCTAGCGATGGCTAGTTAGGATTAAGCTCATCCTAGGCGATTGGTGAGGTAGAGTTTCAGTGATGACGTTAAAAATCGCTGCGGACGGTGAGTTGGTTGGATTTCGGTGATGACGTATGAGGGTAGAAATTAAGAAAGGAACTCAAAGAGTTCAAACATGATAAAGTAAAAGATGCATATGCATATGTCACTTCATTGTTCTAATTGTGTATTTAATCATGTGATATGTGTTATTTATGCTTTCGAGGTATTGCCATGCATACATGAGATATGTGTTGCATTCATGTCATTAAGACCCATGCTAAAAGACACCCACTTTGGATAAAAGGATTTGAGAAATTTAAAATTGAATCTTATGCATGCACACTTCTTTCATAATGAAAACCGAAGTGGCTGGGACAATGACAATGACACTTGTGTTAAAGTTAGGGAGCCTACTGAGAATCTTGAATAAGTTTCTCACCTCTTCTTTCTTTCGTGTCGTCTCCAAACATGAATATTGCGGTTGTTCGTGATCTTCCTTGAGGCGCGAGCATAGGAATCACGTCATCTACCGGATCAGAGGTCGAGCGGAAGCGTGATGACTAGTCTAATTTTGTTATAGTTATGTTTAGCTTTGGGCTTGTGTATGTTCAACTTGTTTGTTGTGTTTAGTATTTAGGATGTCTTCACGTTTGTAGGACATTGCTATTATGTTATGATTATGACGTGTTAATATGGTTTGTGTTGTGATTATTCTATGATTTATCTATATATGCTATGATGAAGTTTATATGATTGCTATATCATACGTGCATTAATTGGTATCTATGCGTACGCGCGGCTCACATTTTAAGCTTTAAGTTCAAAAAGAAAAATTTAGTCATATTTTTATTATTCGTATTTTAAAGATAAGTCAAGTTCTGAAATAAAGGCATAACAACTAATAACTAACCAAAATGCAACTCGAGCGTATTAGGTTAAAAGTTAGGGTGTTACATGATGTGCCGTTCATTTGTTCATCTTCTTGGACGTCCTTTCGTGCACCCAGTCATTAGCTTTTGGTTTTCGACCACTACTCTTTTATGACAACTTTGCTTTCGAGCATACATGTCCACGTATGGAGCAGTTCGTCATGGCTGACCTGCCGCTTCAGCCATTTGTGACTTACCTGTTTACATGCCTCGATCACCACCTCATCTTACGAAGCCATGGTCAAACCCATCAGAGGAGTTACCATCCTAGCACTCTTCAAGAGATTCCACACCCACTGTTCCCGTGGAGGTAAGGAGTAGTAGTGATAGGGAGGCTACTATGTCGCAACCCATAAGAGGAGCCCACACATCATAGGGGAGCTACTCGTCCATGCCGAGGAGCTCATGTTTATCCTGGGACGTCTTGCTACTCCTACGACCTTACTCACGTGCTCGGCTACACTCCTTCTCTTAGGAGCATTGTTAGTAAGTGTTGATGGTGGACCTCTTAGAGCGCTTGTGCATATCATGGAGAGGGTAGCCTTCTTTTGATATTTTTGTTAGAGGCTATCTACTAGGCGTGCCCCAGGGTACTGGAAGAGGGGTTTTAGTAGGTTGTTTTAGTTTTTATCCACATACTATATATGACTTTTTTGGATGACTGTACCTAGCCCAATCTCTCTTGGTGGCAGGATATCTTTTTAGTAGTTTATTTTGGTATGTGATGTGGAATGATTAATACTTATGCTATAAATATATATGATGATGTGCTTATGTTCACGAGATTGTTGTGTTTGTATTGTGTGCATGCTGTGAATTGTTTTTATTTCTCTTCTATGTGTGCGAGACAAATGATGGGTTTTTCTTAGTATGCGCGGCTCACGTTTTGTTTTCAAAGTTTAAAAGAAAAAATTTACCCGTATTTTTTACTAAAGTAATCTCAAGAGTTAAAAACAAAGACTGAAACAAAAGAGTAAATTCTAATAATTAACTTAAATGCGTCCTAGGCGTGTTGGGTTAAATATTAGGGTGTTACATAACCCTTGTAAGGATTGCCTATCATATGTGACCCCCACCTCATCATCAATGGGTAGTTGGTCATCAAGAGCATTCTTATGCTAGGATGCCCGCATCTATTAAGTCTTGGCCTCTTCAAGCCTCTTGATGTATTTAATCTACAATTAATTAAACAAATATTAGACTTACAATACAATCAAATTACCAAAATCATAAATACAATTAATAACTATACTTACATGTGTGAACTCAAAGGGGATGTCAACCAACTATGACTTGTCATGCCCGTGAGTGTTTGTCTCCTGAACACCATTCCTTACATAGGGGTCTTGTTCAACACCTTTGTCTACAAGTTCACATAATTAATTAGCAAACAATTGAAAAGAAAATACTTAATAAGTAATTCAAAAGTATAAGTAAATATAACATAAAAATGTATTAAAACATAACACTAACCAAATTGGCTTTAGTGTCAGCAAAGATGGTAAAGCCACTCATAGGCAGGGGCCACCTTAAGAGATGCCTTATTGGCCTTGGTCTTCTCTTACTTGTCCAAAAATGGTTTGGAATGCCTGGATTCCTACAACATCTGGAGGTGGGCATCTGCCATCCAATCCATGGGTACATCACACTCAAGAATGTCACAATACATCTCCCATAACCATTTCCCAATGCAGTGCTTCAAGTCTTATACATCAGAGCCTTTCTAGAGTCAATGATAAAGATGTTCTACAAAAATAAAAACTAATTAATATATATGGTGTGTCTAACAATTGAAAAAACACATTGAATAAATTAATTGACTTTTATTACCTTTCACTTTTGGTACCACATCTTTTTGGCCTTGTCAGGAACTTTTGCAAATGTAATGTACAACACATTGTGCAACTTCTTAATCATGTCAGTGATCTGATGCACACCTTGACTAGGAGTAATCCATCTTTTGCGCATGAACATAAAGGACAATGTCAAATGTATATTAGTTAATTTGGTAATAAAATCATAAGTTAACATGTATAAAAGAAATTCAAACTAATGAATTTGTTAAATTCTTACAAATTGGATCCATTGATGTTTTTGTGTAACACCCTAACTTTTAACCCAATATGTTAGAGTTGCATTGTGGTTAATTATTGGTTGTTATAACTTTGTGTCAAAATTTAACTTGTTTCTTTTAAAAGATGAGCAATAACAATATGGCTCATTATATTATTTTTTTTGTGAACTTTAAAATGAAAATGTGAGTCATGTGTGTGCATAAATTCTGGTCAAAGTACACATAGCAACAACAATCATATAAATCTCATCATCATCTATGTATAAATCGTGGCATAACATAACATAAACTAAGATAACATATCATAATCATAAACCCTAAAGTAAGATAACATATCATAATCATAACGTAGTAGCGCGTCCTATAAACATAAGGGACATCCTAGGATACTAAGTCCACTAATGAAGGTTGAGGGTATAGTAGTCTAAAAGGTTAACATAACTAAAACATAACTAAACTAGTCGCAGGTGTACATCCACTAGAAGATTAAGCTATAAACATGCATAAAAGATAGGATAACTCCTAAAGCTATGGCATAAAAGAAGGCTATCTCCATGCTTCCGCTATAACACTCTAATCTAGTTTGTAGCACAACTCCGACATCCGCATCTCAAGGAAGACCATGAATGATGTCATTACCTTTGTCTGGAGATGACACGAAGAAATGAGAAGGATGAGAAATTTATTCAAGATCTCAGTATGGCTTCTTGACTTTAACATAATTATCATCGTCATTGTCCCCAGCCACTTCATTTTTTCATTAAGAAAGAGGTGTATATGCATAAGGTTCAATTTCAAACTTCTCAAAACTATTTATCTAAAATGAATGTCTTTTAGCATGGGTCTTAGTGTCATGAATGTAATAGATGTCTCATATATGCATGGTAATAGCTCAAGTGCATAAATGACACATGTAATAGTAATAAGCATATTCACAACATGAGTCCGCAACATTAAAATCTAAAACACAATACAAGGCTAAGTGTATGAGCATGAGGTAAGTTAAATAACTAAAATTACTTCGCACATAGATCACATGGTTAAAAATAACAATAGAGAAAATACAAAACACATAATATTACTTTATTTTCTTAGATGACTTAACATTCAAAGTCATATAATTGGGTAATAGTAAATAAATGTGTGGCATGACAAGCATGATAAGCCATATAGCATGTAATGTGTATGGGAATGCAAAGAATCCATAATACTTTACTTTCTTGTAGTTGAATTCTTAAGTTCTTTTCTTAATAGCCACCCTCTTAAATAACTACCTATACTAACCATCTCACCTCCCCAATGATTTTATAAATAACCATCAAAACGTCACCTCACCGATGGCCTAAGATGAGCTCAACCTATCTAGCGGTTGCTAGATTTACTATGAGATAACAGAGGGGAAAACATCACTTTCTTGCCTAACTTAACTTTCTTATCATGAGCATGCAACATAAATTGAGACCTCATGAAATGCTATCAGGCATGGACTATACTTATAAGAGATCTTATAAATTATGATGAGACATTAAGCATGCACATGATGATTTCATATAATAGTATGAGGAAATGAGCATTTATCAAAATCATGCTATATCTCATAACATAGCACAAGTCTTGCATCTCAACATATATCTTCAACATTCACATCATGCTAAGCAGTCAACATAATATTCATAGAAGCATGCATTGTCACATGTTCATAACATTCATGTATCAATATCTTATTGAATATAAACATGCTCCTAATCAATTACTGAAGACAAATACTTGACTTAGCTAATGCATATGCAATGCTTACATGCATATCAATATTCATATTATAAGCCAAAGCATACATATCATCAAGTCACAGTCTTATGTAACATCACATATTCCATAAATTAATAGTCATAACATATTCTTAAGCAACATCAAGTGCCGAACAAGATAATAACATAAGATAACAAAGATATATCACTTAGCCCACTTTGGGGTCAAAATCAAATTTCCTTAAATCTTGTGATCAAAGTTTAAATTTCATAATTTACCACTTTTCCCAAGATTAAACTTATTTTATACTTTTAGAAACCTTTTCATTATCTTAGAACCATTCTAAGATAATCTCCAAGATCATTTGAGCCTTTAGCTAAAACACCACAACTTAGGAGGGTGAAAGTGTATTTTTCACCTTTTAACTCTTTTAGGTTTTTCAACACTTATGAGACTTTTCACAACTTCATAAAATCTTTTCATGCATGTAATCACATACAATACAACATGAGACTTCATTTATACCAATAAACTAAAAGCATATATGAAGCTAGGAATATCATAACTTCTCATATTTTTGTAACACCCTAATATTTAATCCAACACGCCTAGGACATATTAAGATTAATTATTAGTTATTACTTCTTAAAATTCATTTGCAAATATTACTTAGCAAAAAATACAAGCAAAATTTTTTTTTGAAACATGTAAAACAAAACGTGAGCCATTGCATACTACCATGAGTGAATCGTAAGACAACAAAGAACTTAACACACAATTTAAAAGCAATAAAGAACACATTCCTCCATGGAAGCAAATATCACAATATTAAATAATATAGTTGAGTACATGATTCTGGACACATCAATGAAAAACTAAATAAAGTCATACCCATATAAAATGAGAGAGCTTACGATACATAGAAAAGGAAAATGCATAAACAGAAAGGAAGACATAAATAGCAAGTGAGGGAAGCCCAAAAGATCAAACCCCAGCTATAGCTACCCCCCTTTAAACCTGCGGTGACGTTGGTCCTCTAGTGATGGGGAAAAGTGTCCCATGACTGCTCAAGCTCCTCCGTCGTGGCCCAATGAAGTGGGGGCGTGGGCATTCGGAATGGGGGAACAACATGGCCTCCTCGCGGCGCCTCTCTCGGCTGTCACACTCGCCTCGCAAGCCTCGGCTGGGAGACAGGATCCTCACCCCCTACCCATGTCCACGGGCACAGAGGGAGCAGAACCCTCTGAGTAGACATAGGCGGGGAGTCCTCAGACAAGTCAATCCCATACGCCGTATGAGTGGGACATACTCTATGTAGGCTTTAGCCGCGGAGGATGATGGATGGGCACGACAAGTCTACTTGTCGTGGGATCAAGTCCTCTCGAAGATCATGTCGTCGCCATATGGTGAGGTAGGAGTGAAGCGAAAGCTGAAACTGGATGTGCGAATGGGCGTCCCATGTATGCAAAAATGCGGACAACACAACAACCCTCAAAATGATATGACTGATGATCCGGGTTAAAGTGCATCTCCCAGATCGACGTGTCAATGAAGACCACGAACGTCGCCATCGAGATCTGAAGACGTAATGGGAAGAGAAAAGAGGGGTGAGAATATTAGTAAAGAATCTTAGCAGGAATCCTTCTACCCTAATGTCATCATTTACGTCCCAGGAACCTTGGGTTTATTATGAAAGATTTAACATGCAAAGGTCTATTATGAGGTTTTATAAAAGTAATTATCCAAGGTCCATGTTTTCTTTTATAATGAATCTTAATACATGAATGCAGCATAGCAAAGCATGAATGCATGGCAATACCATATGCAAGCAAAACCAATAAAACATGACATCAACAATTTATCATCATATAAGTGGCATGTAACTTCTCATGAAAACCTTTCTCTTTCGTAAGTATGGAACTTCACATCCTTTTCTCTTTTCTTAAACTTGTGACATAAAGGTATCAAACCTAGAATCATTGCCACCCTAAACTAGGCTATGAGCTCATACCTCAACTAGTCGTCACTAGTTCTTACTTATCCTCTTGATAAGCGTAACATAATCACAAAAATCTCGACTCGAGAGTACGAGTAGGGGCCTAAGGATCACCCATCATGGGACTTTTTCCTTCTTCAAAATGCATCAACTGGTTAAGACCAGTGGCTTTGTCCGCTTTGGCAAGCTAACTATCAATGCCCTCATGGTTTACCTTCTCTCACCGTAGCAGGAGAAGTATGTCTTGGTCTACGAATACATCAACTGGTTAAGGCCAGTGACTTTGTCCGCTTTGGTATGGCTCGGCATCCATACCCCATACCCCCAAGGGTTTACTTTCTCCTGGAGCAGGAGAAATGCGTCTCGGCATGTCACTTTTAAAATCTTACTTTTTTAAAAAAACTTCTTTAAATCTCTCAAATTTGATGGAAATTTTCAGCACAATGACTATACAGAATTCCATCAAATTGAGTCATGCCACATAACTCATTTAACATATGCTTCCTCATTCAATATCTTAACTAAGTAAAACTTTAAAATCATATAAACATGTTCATCCATTTCATCAATATCTCAATCATAACATACCACATTATCATAACAATCACGTCATAAGTTCATATATTCTCATACACATGCCATTAATACTTTCATATACTCTCAATATAACATAACTATGTGTTCACTCGGTCACTTACTCTCATCATTTTTCCTATCTTATAGTATCTTATGCTTTGACCTTTATGGGTCTTAAATTGTATTCTAATTATCCTAACACCATAAATGATCTTTGATGCACCTAAAGGATTATTACTTGTAATTCTCTAATTTTTATGCTTACTAACACCTCCAAACAGCATTGCACAGATTAGGTACGATGGTTATTATTCGATTACGGGTTCTAATCTACGTCTTTAACCCTTTCTAAGTTCCGTCTTCGCCTAAGGCTCTATATTTAATTCCTAAACCAATTATCAGATATTCCTTTACATATCCACTAATTGTAAACCATTTTCCCTAAGTTCAATTATGCTGAAACAGAATTTATAATTCTTGTGTTAAAGTGTTCTAGAATTCTCATTTTAAGTCCTTTTTAGTTACTTGTTCTTTCCTAACATTCCTAAATTGATCCTTGCCTCACTCAAACACAATTTTACACATTTTAACTCCATAAAACAGCATCAATACAGTGGCCAAACAAACAAGGCAGAAATCATGTTGTATATCTCACATAATCACATGAATTCACGATTTAAGCACATATAAGTTGCAAGTTTTCTCTTGGGATGATTTTAGGAGTTCAAAACTCTTTTAGAAACTAATTTATCTCATTAAAATCATGTAAATATGAGTAAGGTCAGTAGCTAAATTATTTTGCCCATAAGGTAGATTTAAGATATAAAATCATGTTCATAGTATTCTCTAAATTCACCTATGCTTAAAAAATTCCAAGACATAGGCTATTGACACTTGTGATTAGATGCAACTCATACCAAGTCCATCATCATCATCACAAGGCTGAAATGGCATTCATGGAATGCTTCCATTTTCTAAGACTTTATGTAACACCCGATTTTTTTTTTATTGAGTACAAATGATCGAAATGCCCCTAAGGTCATTTTTACCTGAATTTGAGGATAGCCGACCCAGGAATTGAATGGGTCAACTCAATGTTTGAAGGGGATTATATCTGTTATGTTTGATATCCGAGGTGAAAATCTCATTTTGAACTTTCGGCTCAAAATGACCAAAATACCCTCAGCGTTATATGCGGGTAAAGGTGCCGTTTGAAGCCTGAACTTTTCTAGAAAATTTGGAATGATGTTTATGAGTGGTATTTGATGTTTAGTCAGCAGGAGGTCCCAAGGTTTTAGTGCAAAATTACCATTTTGCTCCTAAAAACAGTGTACAGTGAGCCTAATGACGTAATTAAGCAAACCTAAACAATATTAGGCTCTAATCGAAGATTAATTTATTTCGATAATTAATTTAGAGTCAAAATAATTTTCTACGGTTAATTAGAACCTAAGATTGCTTGGTTAAACTCTAATTACATCTTTTGATTCAAGGTTCCTAGTCATGGAATCTTGAATAGTATTTTCTTTCAATTCCTTAAATTAAGGAATTGTGCCATACCTTAATTTGACTGAAAGAATGGTTTTAATTTGTTAATCTAGCAAGACTACTCCCTAATCAAGTCTTGAAAACCTTAATTAACCATTACCTCACCTAAACACTCTTACAAATCCCTAATCAAAACCTTAATCAAAGAAACACCTAAACACATCCTTAAACCACAATTACATGAACAAAACCTCTTCCTCCTTGGCTGATATGCTGGCGAAAATCCCCCCCATTGTGTCACATGTTGAATTTTCTCTTCACTCAAAGGCCATGCTTCAAGCCATACCATGACCCATACTTCCACCCATGTTGCCCATGCCTAGCCCATGCCAATCAAGAGATATTTCTTCTCTCCTTTCTTCCTCAAGTGACCGGCCACTCTTCCTCCTCCCAAGCCATCCACAAGCTTTCATTCTTCTATAAATAGATGAGCATGAAAGCTCTTTGAATGTTTACACACTTTGCCAACTCAAAGCTTTCTTTCTTTAAGCCTTAAGAAACTTTTTCTTTTCTTCCTTCCCCTCCCTTGAAGTGTTTTATTCAAGAAGATTTCCTTCTCTTTTCCTCTCAAGAAACAAAGCTTTCCTTCCTCTCTTCAAGACTTCTTAGGTAGGGGTTTGTTTTTCCAAGTTTTGTTTGCTTCTTTTAAGGAAAGTTCTAGTTTTTCTTGGGTTTCAAAGTCCTTCTTTTCTTCTTTTATTTTCGGCCTAGAGCCTTGTGTTGAGAAAATTTTGGCTTGATGATGAGGTTTCAAGATAATGGACTTGTGATGCCATGTGAGAAACCTTTAAAGCTTGAAAATTTGGTCTTGTACTACATATGATTTCGATTTTTCCTTTCCTTTTTCCCTAAAGATTTCGGTTTTCATTCCTTCTTTAAACAAAGTTTGTTAAAGATGTTGAGTAGATCACTAAAAGTTTTGTTAAGAAAATTAATCACATGTTTTGAAGAGCTCTAAGCTTACCCTTGCCAACCTTAAAGTTGGTCGGCTGTTCTAAGAGTTTTACTCTAGATTGAAGCCCATGAGCAATAAAATAAAGAATATGAGTAGTTCTATTTATGATTGTTTTGTTAGAGTATTGGTATTTTTGTTCTAGTTCACTTTCTTGAGCTTGATGATGAAGTTCAAACCAAAGACTTCTTTGAAGACTTGGTGTTAAGAACTCTAAAGCTCATCTTCTATTATTAAGATACATGTTGGGTTAAGGCTATTGATATTCCTCTAAAGTCTTGCAAGAGCTCTAGTTAAGATAAAATAAGTTGCATCCATGTTTAAATTTGTGCCTTGTATCTCATGTTTATTTGATGCCATCACTAAGCTCTCAAGAACAAATAAATGAACTTGCATATCATGTTTAAATTCCCAAGCTTGCATTTCATGTTTACATTTCAAGTCATCACTTAATCTTTAAAGATAATAATGAGGTTGCATCTTATGTTTATTTTATGCTCTCACTTTACTTTATAATGAAGAATAAAATGAAGTGCATAGCATGTTTAAGATTATGTTATAACCTAAATACTCTAGAGCTCAAAGACTTGCCCTAAGTATCTTCAAATGGAAATTTTAACCATGATAAGTGGATGTGTTCTAGTATGATACAATGATGGTTTTGGTTTGTAAAAACTGTGAGGATGATTTCAAGAAAATGTTGGAAATGTGTTTTATGAGGTCTCAAGGTGTTTAAATAACTTGGAATGTGTCAAAAATCATGTTTTCTCAAATTTAGGTTCTGGTAATCGATTACCAGCTTATGTAATTGATTACCAGAATGGTTTTTGAAGGATTTTTGGTTCTAAGTAATTATTAGAAGATGTAATCAATTACCAAGGCTGTTCTTTATGCCCAAACTGGTCTTTAAAATCCTGTAATCAATTACTTGTTCGTGTAATCGATTACTCTAAATGTTCTTTATTTTCAAAACATTTAACCCTAAGTAATCGATTACCATCCTATGTAATCGATTACCTGTTGTTCTTTGAACCCAGAACAAAATTTAGTTTCTGGTAGTCAATTACTAGGCACTTGTAATTGATTACCAAAGCACCTTTTTCGCTCCTGAAATTGTTCCAAGAGAAAAACTAGCAACTCATATGCACTTATAACATGATTTTATGCGATTATGTGTGATGCACACTTTTGGTTTCTATCTTGTTACTTAGCCACTGTATGAATTCTGTTTTGAGGAGTTAAAATGCGTAAGATTATGTTTGAGCGAAGTGAGGAACAATTTTGGAGTTAGAAAAGACTAAGTAAATAGAAAGGACTTAAGACAAGAATCTTAAAGCACTTAGACACAAGAATAATAACTTCTATTCCAGCATAATTGAGCTTAAGGGAGATGGTTCATAATTAGTGAGTATGCCTAGGAGTTGAATATATAACCTTAGGTGAAGAGGAACCCCGTAACCAAATAATACTCATGGTGATTAATCTATAACAATGCTGTTTGGATGAGTTATAGAGCAGAGAAGTTAGAGAGAATTATAGGTAATGATTCCCTAGGTGAAGTAAGGATCCATAATGAAAGTTAGGACAATTTGAACACAAGTTTAAACCGTAAGGGCCAAAGCATAAAACACTATGAGATAGGAGGTGTGATGTGAGAATGAGACTGAGTGGGTATACTCGTGATGATTGTGAATGTGTTAATACCATGAGTACAAGACTATATGTGGGTTTGTGGCATGTGGTTGTGATTGATGTGATAATATGGCATGCCATGGTTAAGAATGTATATGAATATGAGATGATGATGAAATGAATGAACATGCCTATATGTTTATAAAGATTCGATTGATTGAGATATTGAATGAGATAGCATGAATTGAATAAGTTATGTGGCATGACTCAAATTTGAGGAAATTCGTGTACAGCCATTATGCCAGATTTCCATCAAATTTGAAGGACTTAAGAGACTTTTGAAAAGAAAGATTTTATATGTGACATGCGAGACGCATTTCTCCTACCCTGAGAGAAAGGAAACCCGGGGTGTATGGTCATGGAGCCATCCGAAGTGGACAATGTCATTGGTCTTAACCAGATGATGCGTTTTGCAGACTGAGACGTACTTCTCCTGCTACGGTGAGGAAAGGTAAAATCGTGAGGCATCGATATTATCTGCCAAAAAGGACAAAGTCACTAGTCTTAACCAAGTTGATGCGTTTCGAGAAGGAAAAAGTCCCAGGATGGGTGATTCCTTAGGTCCCTGCTCGTACTCTGGGAGTCGGAATTATTTTATGATTATGATATGCTTATCAAGAGGATAAGTAAGAACTAGTGACGACTAGTTAAGGTATGAGCTCATAGCCTAGTATCAGGGTCGGTTACTATTTTTTAATACCATGATGTCATAAGTTTGAGAAATGAGAAAAATTGTAAAGCATCTTGCTTATGAAAAAGAAAGGTTGATGAAAAAAATTACATGCCACTTATATGAGAATCAATTATTGATGATGTGTTTTATTGGTTTGATTGCATAACATATTGCCATGCATTCATGTCTTACTATGCTGCATACATGCATTAAGATTCATCGTAAAAGACATGGACCTTGGATAACTATCTTTTATAAAACCTCGTAATAAACCTTTGCATGTTTAACCTTTTCATAACAAACCCAAGGTTCCTGGGGACGTAAACGATGACACTAGGATAAGAGGTTTCCCTACTGAGATTCTTTAGCAAGATTCTCACCCCCTCTTTTTGTTTCTTTTTACGTTACGTCTTCAGACCATGATGGCGTCATTCATGATCTTCGTTGACACACCGATATGGGAGGTACTACGATCCAGATCATCAGTCTTTCCATTTTGAGGGTCGTTGTGCCGTGCATAGTTTTGCATAAGCAAGATCATCTCCTTCTAATTTTAGTAATCTAAATTCTAACACAATGTTCTGCTATTTTAATTCCAAAATTTCTTGTTTTAGAGTTTTAATTTCACCTTGTAAGTCTTTTATTGTAATTGATTCTTTTGGGGCTTTAAACCTATTATAAACTTCTTTTATTTCTACAGGTCTTATTTCTTCTTGGTGGATTTCTTCTTTTGTAATTAATTCATTTAATTGTTGTAAGAATTCATTTCTTAATGGTGAGTCTTCTAGCTTGTCTATTATTGATATTAATGTTCCTGTTTATCTCTTGTTAACATATTTAGTGTTTTTCCTACAGTTTCACAATTACATAAACCTGGTCCTAAACATGATTTTCTTCTTCCTCTATTTCTGATTCTTGATGAATTTTTATCTAGTTGGTAGATTTCATTATCTATGGCTTCTTCCTTTCACTTGTAATAATCTTCTTCCTAGATTCTGGTTAAGGCTTAGAGTTAATCAGTATTGCTAACAAAGTTTATTTTAAGTTTTCATTAGTTAATTCATTTATATTTTTGTTGTACTTTACAACTTTTTGCAAAGTGTCCTAGTTTTCCACATTTCCAGCACACATTCTCTTTTTAATTACTCTTTTATACTTTCTCTTTGGAGGAGCTGGTTTGTGTTGATAATTCTTGGAGGTTGATAACTTTGTTTTTTATAATATCTTTTGGGGTGATAAGATCTTATGGCTTTAGCTTGTTTCCTAATTTGTTTCTTACGTTGACTACTAGGGGCTCTTATAGAATCCATTCCATATTATTGACAGAAGGTTCCTAATTCTTTTCTACTATTTAGATTTTCTTTTCTCATTTTGTCTTGTAATTTTATATCGCTACAAACTTCTATTCCTGTTTCTACTATAGTGTTATGGAGTTGACCAAAAGTTAAGTGCTCGTGAAGGATTTGGGGTACCAAAGTGAGCTTGTAATTTTTGTTTGTGAATAATATAGGTAGGGCTGCTACAAATCTTTCTTTACAAAAGGGTGCGTTGCATCTGCTCTCATTAGTACTTTGGACATGAATACATCCTTGTACCATCTATAATCAGACATAGTTGGACATCTTAAATTAATTAATTGGGTTCCTATTCTTTCTCTAAATATGCTTGGATCTCCTATGAAGCTTTTAATTATTGAAAAGATTAAAGTTCCAGTTGCATTTGGTACTATAGTTTCACCTTCTTGTTTTACGCTATTAAGTATAGTGTTCTTATCATCTTGAGTTAGGAAATTATCCCACCATCCTTTTAATTGTTGGTAAACCCATGTATTATAGTTTTAGCTACATCGGCATCAGACATACGTTTTTCCTTATAGGTTGTGCTGCCATTGCTATTTGACATGTAAGATCTAGTATAGATTGCTCACTCATTCCGTCTAAATCCATTCTTCTATGCTTGTTCCACTAAAAGAGTTTTGTATCATCTAACTTCTTTCTTCAAAACTTAAATCAATTAGGGTTGGTCTTGCATAATAATCTCTTAACTTTGGATAACTATTTCCTTTATTACCTAGCTTATTTATCTATAGTTTTAAAGTATTTATGGTTTTTTTCCCTATGTTCAAATATTTAAGTTTTTCTTTAATATCTTTTATATATGCTTCAATTGTCATTTTAGGCTTAAAAATACAGAACTACTATTTATCTTGTATATTGGAGTTTCTATTAATTTTGGTGTCACATAGCTTTTACCTATACTAGTGCTTGTACTACTTTCTCCTGTGTTGGTTTCAATTCGTCCTAGTTGCTTACTCATAATATCTAACATTATGTTTGAATAATTTGGTTGTGATGAATCTTCTTAATATCTTTTTCTCTATATTTCCTTCTAAGCTAGTATCTTTACAACGAGCTATTTCTACTTCTATTATCTGATACTTTTATTATTGGATTTTCTTTTGGAGGGTATTTTGATTCTATTATTTTTCCTAAGGTTTTCCAAGTAGAGGTGACTTTTACTAAGGGACAAATTTCTTTTATCTTTTTATCATCATATCTATTTTTTAACCAATCAAAGAAATATAAATTAATCTTATTATCTTCCATATATTGATAAAATATTTTTCTGAGCTTTTTGGTTTCTATTTTACTAAAAGTTCCAAAAAACCATTCTCTTAATTCTTTATTATATTCGGCTTCAAAATCTGCTCTTATCCATTCTTTATCAATCTTAAAAGGTCTTCTTTACTTAATACATTTAATACATATGATGCGGTTGGTGAATATTGAGTGTTTATAACCGGGTTGCTACTCTAGCTTTACTATTATCAATTCCTCTTATATCAAGATTAATGGTTGATTCATCTTTTGAATATCTAGATGGTTGGATTTATACATATGGGGTTCTTGTATTTTTATTGATGCTAATCTATTCATTCTTATTCTTATGTTATTTCCTTCTTGAATTATTTCTCTTATTTGAGTATTTTCAAACCTTGAGGGTTCTATTACATCTTCTAATAACCATTCTTCTGGGACATGTTTTATCACTTTTGAGTGTTTTAGTTTCTTAGGGACTTGTCCAGTGATCTTTCTTAAGTTTGCTTGTACTAATATGGTTTCATCTCTTGGAGATTGTCTTAAGGCTCTAAAGTTATAATCTATTTTGGTTACCTTATAATATATTCTATATATTATCTGAAAGGATCATGCTTCTCATCTATTATCTCACTAGGGGTTTTTACATATAATTTTATGGCCTCTGATGTATATTCATTATTTATATTCATTGCAAAGTTAGGGTAACAATTAAAGAAAACTGGTCCATCATGACAATTACTTTCTAAGGTGGCTATTAATATGTCTTCAAATTTTTTAAACCTTATGTCTCTTAATATCATTAATATGGGAATATTCACTCCTATCTTAAAGTTTGGTTTTGTTGCGACTTGTATTAATCCTAGATGTATAAAATTAAATCCTTGTTCTCTATATTCTCTTATCTTTTCAGCTTCTAAAATATTTATTATGTTATTACTACTTGTTCATGGGTGATTATTCTAGCATATGTATTTCTTCATCTCTTTGTTGGCAAAAGTGGTGGCTTTTATATACTTCATTTTTCTTTACTATAGGTATAGACCAATTATGTAATCTCTCTTCTATTTTTGCTATTTGTATTGCTAATGAGGGTTATTATTATTATTATTGGATGTGGATGCTTCTTCATTATTTGCTCTTACAACTATCTCATTATTTCTTCCTAAGTTCAAGTTACTTAAAGTTCTAAGTAAGGCTGCCATTAATCCTATCAGAGTTTTATGCTACGGGACCACCTACTGACCAATGGAATTCCCGCCTCTTAGGCCTTACTATCCTGGACCACTATCTGGGTCTACCAACATATAAATGGCTCTCACCGCTCCAGGAGACTTTGGATCAGACTACACACAGAACATACTTACAAAGATAAGCAACAAAACTTAACAAAGAAATAACTCAACAGTATAAAGAACAAACTCAGAAAAGGCTTGTATCCAGATCAAAACCTAAGCTTCTTCCACGACTTAGGCTTTAATACAGAGCGGCAAGGATCGTTACTGAGTGAAACGAGAGAAAATAAAACATAGTAAATATAGAAAACATATATATGTATATATATACATGTGTATATATATATACATATATGTAATATACTAGGGATCATCATTCACATAACTCAAAACTTAAGCATATAGGGTCACCAATGCGCTTTATCTTGCTTAGAACACACTTATTTATGTATTTGGGTTCCTGGTAATGATTACATGTGCTGGTAATCGATTACTAGAATCAAAAACTTGTTCTGGGTTCAAAAAGCATCCTGGTATTCAATTACATAGGCTAGTAATCAATTACTAGAATCCCCAAATTTTGAACAACCAAAGTTTTGACACAATGCAAGTTTTTCTTTCATTCCAAGACCATTTTAAAACATCATTTTAACATTCCTCTTGAAATCATACTCACATTCCCACAAAACCAACAAGCTCTTCGCTAAAGTTTTGCACATCATAGAAGCAAGACTAAGCCTCAAAGGAGAATAAAACCAACATTATATTGTGGCAAAAAATACACTCCATAGCCATGATTAAGATTTCCATTTTAAGATACAAGGGCAAGTCTTTGAGCTCAGGGTTTTAGGTGATGACAAGAATCCTAAACATGCTATGCAATCTCATTTTAGTCATTTGTTATTATGAGGTGATGACTTGGAAATATAAATATGATATGCAAGATTTGAAATATAAATATGGGGACGCAAGATTATTTTTAAGTCTTTAAAGCTTAGGTGATAACTTGAAATATAAACATGAAATGCAAGACTTGAAATTTAAACGTAGTCTTCAAGATTTAAGGTGAGGACTTGGAAATAAACATGATATGCAAGACATTGAAACATAAACATAAGATACAAGAGCTTGAAATATAAACATGATGCAAGTCCATTTTCATATCTTACTAGAGCTCATTTCAAGACTTTAAAGAATCAAACTCTCAACCCCAATCAATCTTAACACAATGGAAATGAGCTTTAGAGTCTTTAAACACCATGGTTCCAGACCTCATCTCTGGACTCACCATCAAGCTCAAAGAAAAACCAACAAAGATAACCAACAACAATCCATTTTTCATACTCTTGTGAGACTGAAGAAAATAAATCAAGCCTTGAGCTTTAGAGGTCAAGCAAATGATGGTTTCACAACCAACACCAAGACCCTCATCATCATGCTATGGCCTTGACCAATAATTAACAATGAAATCGAAAATGGAACCTTGAGCTCTAGAGGTCACATATATGATGATCTCACAGCCATCATTAGGAACCCTCATCATCAAGCTATGGATTTTAACCATCCAATAACAATGAAACCAAAAAGAGAAGAAAGCAAATTAAAGTCCAAAACCAAAATGGAAGAAAAGAAAAGAGCAAAACACAACCATTCATCCATCATCAAAAATCGAAAATGAAAAAGATATAAGAGAAGGAAAAACAAAATCCTTACCAAGGTTGTTTCTTTAGTTGAAAATGAGGAAGCTTAATCTTGGAATGGAAATGTTATGTGTTTAAGAGTTGTTCTAAGGTGGAGGTGTGGTGGTTTGAGGTTGAGAGAAGGTTGATAATGGAGATGGAAGAGGAAGAAGATGAGAGCTTGAGTTGAGAGAAGAAGAGAGGATTTTTGGCCAACTTGATGAGCAAGATTGCAACAAAAAAGTAAATGGTAAATGTAAAAGTATCTTTGAGTGTATTGGTGTTTTATGGAAATTAAAATATGATGGGAAAAATGGGGAAGGAGGTCATGGCCTCTTGGCCACTTTTGAGGGGAATGATTTTCATTTTCATGTGTTAGGACTTAGGTTAGAGATAGATTTGATTAGGGAATGAGTTAGGAATTGGTAGTTGGGTGTTTTGGATTAGTAACCAAGTGTTTAAGGCCTTTCAAGACATGATTAAGGAGTGGTCTTGCAGTTAGTTTGAATTAACCTCAATTAGTTTAAATTTCAAACTCCAACACATTTCCTACAATTAGGGGAATGGGGAGAGAAATTACTATTTGCTATGACATGACATAGTGTCTTTGATTTAAGAAGGGAATTTGAACTTCCTTAAACAATCTTAGGCCTTAATTAACCCCACATAAATAATTTTACTCAAAATTACTAGATAAAATTAATTTATCTTTAATTAGAGCCTAATATTGCCTATATATCCGTAATCATTTAATTAAGCTCATTTAGCACTGGTTAGGGCAAAACCGTAAATTCACACAAGACTTTCAGTATCACCCAAACTTTTCAGATATCATGCAATACTTACAATTAACATTTCGAATTCGCGGGTAATGGCTGGTTTAGCCTGTCACTTAATCTCGTGTTCAATTACCTCAGGAGTACTTTGGTAATTTTATGCATCGGAAAGACCAGAGATTGAGATTTTCATCTCTAGCACATCCATTACACATTTTAATCCCCTTCAAACATTAAACTAACCCCTTGAAGATAGCTTGGACCGGCGTCCTTGGTTTCGGTAGAAATGATCTAAGGGCATTTTGATCATTTTTGCACACGAAAAATTGGGTTATTACATCCTAGATGTATTGTGTTGAAAGTTAGGGTGTTACAACTAACAAGGTCCTATATTGAACATTTAACCAGGTACCATTGTCTGAATACTTTGATCGATGTGAGATTGTCCTTTGATGAATAACTTGGTACCAAGGCTAGCGATCTTTTGGCTCTTAATTCACTGTTTATTTCTCTATAGCTATAGTATGGCTAAAAATCATGAAAAACTAAATACATAAATTCTCTAAGTTCTATATTGGGCTCTAACTTATATCCATGTAAACGATATTTCCTGTGTGTGTGTGTGTGTGTATAATAATTCCAGAAACCATTGGGATAAATATGGCATTTCTAGACACTCATACTCATAATCAAATTTATTCATAAAACAATTTGAGCGACAAACATGGTCCCATGAGTTTTCTAACACATTTTCATGATTTGCATTTGAAAGCATAAATTCTAGACTTAACACAAATTCCTAA
The DNA here is from genome assembly GCA_030441495.1 of Dalbergia oliveri. Classification (NCBI taxonomy): domain Eukaryota; kingdom Viridiplantae; phylum Streptophyta; class Magnoliopsida; order Fabales; family Fabaceae; genus Dalbergia; species Dalbergia oliveri. The sequence goes on along the minus strand of JAMLFY010000012.1, from coordinate 26,920,663 downwards.
AAGTTCATATAATTTCACACTTGCTAACAAAATAATTCCTAAAATCATGCTTAAATATCATGGAGCTATGAAGTTAGTTCTAATGACGGAAATAAAGGTCACAACATTGAACCCACTCTTGAAGAGGTGGATGAAAGGTGTCATCAAAGAAGCTATAGGGAGTGAGAATGGCACCAACATCTACCTGGAAGTATAAAAAACCCATGAATAATCTATAACAATACTATAACAACTCTATGAATATGGGAGAGTAGCCAAACCTGACAACAACTAAGAATATAAACACTCTAATTCATAAACATCGTGGAATGGAGATGAAACCAATCATAGACTATGAACAATCCTTACCTTGAAGTATGAAAAAGGTAAGAATGGAAGAGAAGGAGAGAAATGAGGTGGAATAAGGAGGGAACTATGTAACACCCTAACTTTTACTTGTAATTTTTCCTGTCGTTTAGAATTACGAATTACCCTAGGTAATTTTTCATATAATTGAGACCGAACAATCCTCAATAAAGGAATATAACATTAGAAGAAAGGTTAGGAGCAATTCGTGCGAAAGTTGCAAACCCGATTTCTGTACATGTAAAATGACCAAAATGCCCTGAGGTTATTTTACTAAGAAAATGAGATCGTGGGCCCCACCCATCCTCAAGGGGATGTTTTGATGATAATAAGGGATTGTTTGTGTTATGTGTGTTAATAGAGGAGAAGAATCCTAATTTTGAGCTTTCACGTGCAAATGACCAAAACACCTCGGCGTTTTAACTTCAATTTGCCGATTGAGCTGAACCTCACTAAAATGTTTTAAAACATGTTTTTAAGTTATGATTGTCCATTTGTTAAGCTCGGGTGGCCTGGAAGTTTTTGAGAGAAATGACCATTTTGCCCCTATCTTTTGTGGTTTTGCAAATTTTGAGATTTTCGATTCGTCTAATGAAACCTTAGGCTCAAATTAAAGCTTATTAAATTCTAATTATTAATCTAGAGTCAAAATTATTTATTTAGATTGATTAGAATCCAAAATTGCTTAAAAACACTCAAATTGCTTACTAATTCACCTAAGCCCTTAATCGTAAATTCTCTATTTTGCAAGAATACCTTACCTACACCTAAATAATACATGAAACACACAAATTTCCTCTTCCATGGGCTGTAATGGATGAAATTATTGGTCCATAATGCATCAGAAAATTTGTCAAAGAATGCACAAAAACCAAAAGGTATGAAAACAAGGAACCATGAAAACATGATTCCATGTTTTAAACCACCAAACAAGATGATTTTTCTTCCTTGTTTCCTCCTCAAATTTGGTCAGACTTTCCTCCTTTTCTTGTCCATTTATGAGCTTCAAAATCTTCTATAAATAGGCATACTTGAGGAGTATTAGAAGCCTTGAATCATAGTTACACATTTCTATTTTTCCAAAGCTCAAAAGCTCTCATTCTTTCCTCCCTTGGCCGAAACCTTAGCATCAGTTTTTCAAGGAGATTTTCTTTCATTTCATTCAAAGAAACCAAGTTTTCTTCCTTTCCTTCAAAACAAATTAGGTAGGGAGTTGTTTTTAAGCTTAATTCCAAGTATTGATAAGTGTTGTTCTTGGTTAAAAATGATGATTTTATGTACTTTCCTTGCTTCATATTTCGATTTTCCTTCTCCTTTTCTTCTTGTATATTTCAGCCTTGTGGCCTTTGTAATGATAAGACCATAGTTTGATGATGAGGTTCCTGAGTTTTGGTTGCAAAGCCTTCACAAGTTATACCTCTAAAACTTGAAGGTTTCATTAGTTTTCAAAGTTTGAAGCAACTATGTTTTTATGATGAAGGTCTTGAGTTTAGAACTTGAAAAATATATTGACACTTATGTTTCATTTCTTGTTAAGCTTTGTTTTTACTTTAAAATGATGTTTAACAATTTTTCATTTTATGACTCTTGAACTTCTCCTTTTCTTGTCATTTGATTTCGGCCTTAGGCCTAAGAAAGTTTTCTAAGATAGCTCAATAATGAAATCTCTAAAGTTCACTTTGTCTTGCTAAGATATATATTGGGTTGAAATTATAATTCTTTTAAAGTCTTGAAGGAGCTCTAGTAAAGAAATAAAATGAACTTGCATCCATGTTTAAGTTTATGCCTTGCACATCATGTTTACTTTTAATGTCATCACTAAATTCTCAAGAATAAATAAATGAACTTGCATACCTCATGTTTAAATTTCCAAGCTTGCATTTCATGTTTAATTCAAGTTGTCACTTAATCTCTAAAATAATAAAAAGGTTGCATCATATTTATTTTATGCTTTCACTTTATTTTATAATGACTAAAAGAATCAATGCATGGCATGTTTATGTTTATGTCATCACTTAAAGATCCTAGAGCTCAAAGACTTGCCCAAGTATCACAAGCAAAGTTGGAACCATGGTAATAAAAACTCTAAAGCTTTCCTGAGATTATTGGAGTCAAAGAATTCATTCTTTAAGAAGTCTTGAGTTTGGAGCTTAATATGATATAATAAGAGTTCTCTTCTCCCTTCATCCGTTTGCGGACTACCGCGCTCTGGTCTCTTAAGATTCTTCTCCTCCACTAGTTCCGTGCGACTACCGCCTTCAATTTCTTGCATCATGTTTATATTTCAATCTCTTGCATCATGTTTAATTTTCAGGTCATCACCTTGAATTTTAAAGATAAAGAAATGAATTTGCATATTATGTTTATAATTCCAAGTTATCACCTTATAATGATAAGATTAAAATGAGGTTACATAGCATGTTTATGATTATAAGATATCACATAAATCTCTTAAGCTCAAGACTTGCTCCTTTTATCTTAAGTGAAAATTCTAATCATGAATATTCTTTCAATATATAAATCGGCCTCATGATTAAGGTAGGCCTAAGTGATTTTAAATAGCTACTAATTTAGTTCTATAATTCCTTTCAAGATTAACAAAAAGCATTAGTTTCTAAAAGAGTTTTGAGGTTTTGCAAGGATTTTACGGAAACCAATATCTTACGTACACTTAAAATGTGATTTGATACAATTATGTGAGGTTCATGATTCGGTAACTGATCTGAGTTTACTACTACTGTATGATGATGATTTAATATGTTTGAAGTTGTGATTATTATGTTTAATGATGAGGGAACAATTCTATGCATGTTAGAAGAAAAACTAGCTACATATAAAACCGTAAAGCTAGGTTAATACTAGTCTTTGATCTTTAAGTTGATCCACTACCAAATATGTTTTAATATGTTATAATTCTGCCTAATATTGGTTAGTCATGAAAAATCTGGTAACAATTACTATAGGATTTAACCCGAACACTAAAAATGAAACTAGCAACTAGAAAACTTAAAAGCAAGATTTCTAGAACTTTAGAGAATGAAATTTATGCATTCTTCAGAACCTTTAGTGGCCTTAAGAACCAGATTTTATTATGTTTAGATAAGGGACAATGATTCATAATTGGTTTAGTAATTAATTTTAGCATCATAGGGAAAGCCGGAATGATAAAGGGTTAAAAACGTAACTTCTAGCATACCGAAACCTTAAGAACAACTTACTATCTATGCTACCCCATATAGTCTAATAATGTTCTTAAGGCTTATAATTGATGGTAATAAATCCCTTAGATGCATAAGAAATTAGTTTGATAATTAAGGTTACCCAATTTTAAAGTTCGGTTATTTAGGGAGCTTTACTATGAGAATTTTCGATGACATCTTTTGATGCTTTGGATGTCAGTTATATGATGATGTAATGCCTATTGAGAATTTGATATTATTGAATGATTTCATGGCTTGCATGTTATAGTTGCTGTTGCAAACAATGAGAATGTTCATGCATCCTGATGATTATGATATAACATGCAAAGACTTAATGGTGATTTAAACTTATGAGGAAATGATCCTTTGGACCCATCAGACTATAGGTGGTGTATGATCCTAAAATGATCCTTTGGACCCATCAGACTATAGGTGGTGAAAAGGTGATTCTTGCCCCCTAGTTCTCTCAAAATGGTAGAGTCGGATTTTAACTTATCAAAAGGGGATAAGTATATGCTAGTGACAACTAGTAAGGTATGAGCTCATAACCTAGATTACTCCCAAAAGGGTGGAGTATAGGGTGGCCCAAGGAAAATAATGATGATGATGACAAGATTTTAAGTCACCTAGGACACTAAGAAATGAAATATGTGCACCATGTCTTGTGCATAGCTATTATGGTATGATGTTCTTTTGTGCATAGCATTTATGAGATGATGATGAGAAATATGATGTTCTTCTATGCATGTTATTATGATATGATGATGAGGAATATGATGTGTTGATGAAAGGAAAAGTTCATTATAAACATGCATGCTAAGTTTATGATGCATTATAAGACGCATGATTAAAATCAATGAATCTCGGAAAGTATTTTTTGAACTTAATAAATGAATCTTAGCATACTCACTATTTTATAATAACCCCGAGGTTCCTGGGACGATGATGATGACACAATGCATCATGAGGTGAGTACCTTATTGAGATTCTTTTTATAAGTTTCTCACTCCCTCTATTTTTCTTTCCATCTCGTCTTCAAAAACAGAAGGAAGTGTTTGTGAATCACATTGAGGCTTTTACCTGGTAGCTGAACTTGATCCTGCTAACTTCACTTATATACTCAGATATCTATTTCCCTTCCTGAGTGTTATTAGTAGGTGTCATTGATGGATGTTTTTCCATCCATGTACTATTTATGTATTGTTCGATTAACTAGTCCTAGCCCAACTTTATTGGTGGGCATAATATCTATTTGTTGTGTATTTTGATATCTGATGTGGAATGAATACTGTTTATGTTGTCATTATATGTGATGATGTGATTATTCATGTTATTGTTGTGCAACAGGTGATTAGTTTTTATTTCATGCAAGAAGGATGATGGGTTTACTTAGTATGCGTGGTGATGTTTTATTTTCAAAGTTTTTTAAAAAAACATTTATTTATTTTCATTAATGTATTTTTAAGAGTTTAGATCAAAGAACGAAGCAAAAAGTAAAGTCTAGTAATTAAAAGATACAACCTAGGTGATTAGGTTAATTATTAGGATGTTACAAACTATGTTGGGGTTTGAATTTTTGGGGTAAAATGCATGGCGAAGAGGTTTAGAATAAGTTGGGGTAAAAACGAAACTACATCATTTTGGACGTGTTCAACATTGAGGGCACCACTATAGTGGTCACCCGAATTAACCATGGTGTGATTGCACTATCCACTGCTTATAGCTCTGCTTGACCCATAGCAGGCATAGGAATATAGGTTTGCATTTTGGGGTTTTACATGCATTTGGGGCCTTCCTGTAACATGGGTGGGTCTTAGGATACCCTAAGGCCCTACTAGACTTATATAGGGACATGTGAACCTAAGGCATCACTTACTCCCTATTTAAAAGAGATTTGGTCCCCAAATCTTAAACATACCTTGATATGAGAAAAATACGGATACTTGATGCTCATAGCTTGTTCGGCTTCTAGTTTATCCGTCGCCAGAATGGTTCCTTAAATAACTTTTACCGAGGCTACCTCCTTCGAGCAAAACTTCTGATTGTCTATCCGTGATGGCAATTGATTTTTCTCATATGAAAAACTCTCATAAACTTGGACTTGTGGCTTGACCACATTAGATTGATTGAGCATGTACTTTCTGAGCATGTTGATGTGGAAAATTTGATGGATTGCAACAAGGAGGTAGTGCCAATCTTTAGGCCACTTCTCCTACTCCCTGTACAATCTCAAAAGGGCCAATGTAGCTAGGGTTTAGCTTTCCCTGCCTATTGATGTACACTCAATTTTTCCATGTACAAATGGCAAAACCCTGAGGTCATTTTACCAGGAAAATGAGGATCGCTAGCCCCCATCCTAGGGATGTTTTGATGTTGAAAGGGGATTATTTGTGCTAATATAGCAGAATAATCTTATTTTTGAGTTCCAATGCGCAAAATGACTAACATGCCCCTGGCTAAGTAACACCGAGTTTAGTGCTCATTAAGCCCGACTTCACCCAAAGGTTTGAAATGGTGTTTTTAAGTAATGTTTAACATCGGGTTAAGCTGTAGACCCAGGAGGTTTTTGCGAAAAATTACCGTTTTGTTCCTTGTAAATGCATTTTGGGCCTAATGATACGATTAACGAAATCTAAGCAATATTAGGCTTTAATTAAAGATTAGTAAATTCTAATTACTAATCTAGAGTCAAAATAATTAATTGAGGTTAATTAGAACCTAAGATTTCTTAGAAAAACTCAAAATCCTTTTCTTGATTAAGAACTTTATGTCACATTTTCATGAATAGTAAAATCCCTATTCCAATTTCCTTAAATCATGGAAATGGTTACATGATAAGATTCCTCCCTAATAAAGGTGGATTTGCATTAATCAAGCAAGAACACTCTTTAATCTTGTCTTGAGCCACCTTAATTACTCATTTTCTCACCTAAAAAACTAAATTACAACCCCTAATCCATGACTTAACCAAATCAACTTCTAAACATACCCATAAACCAACATTAAAATGAGATTTTCTCCTCCCCATTTCTCCTAAACATAACCAGCCACCCTTTCCCTTTTTCATCCATCACATGTTGAAATTCAATTAAAATATACTTGAAGAACCATACTTAGTCATACCTTAAGTCATGCCTTGAACCATACCTAGCCATACCCAAAGCCATGTCATGCAAAGAGATATTTTCTCTTCCTTGCCCTTCAAAAAGGCGTGGCCACTCCCCATTTCACCCCCCTTATGTTTCATTTTTCTATAAATAGGCATTAAGAGAAGCTTGCAAAAACACTTGCTTATACTTACAACTTCAAGTTTTCTTTCTTTAAGCTCAAAGAGTTCTTCTTCTCCTTCTTCTTCATTCTTCCAAAAGCCACCATCCTCCACTATTTTCTAACCTCAAACCACCACACAACCACCATAAATATTCCTTAAACACATAACCTCTCCACCTTGAAGATCAAAAACCTAAGACAAACCTTTCTTCCTTTTCTTTTCTTCTTGGCCGAAATCACATTAGCACCAAAGAAGATTTGTTCTTCTCATCACATTTCCAAGGCCAAGCTTTTCTTTTTCAAAAGAAAAACATCTTTGGTAGGGAGTTGTTTTTCAAGATTGCTATTCTTTTCTTTTGTTTTACTCTTGGTTTAAGATGTTGTAATATTAATTCTTCCTTCCTCCTCCACATTTTTGGTTCCTTATTTTCCTTTTCTTCCCTCTTTTTTTCAGCCTTGGTGGCCTACATAATGAAGAAACCATGGCTTGATGATGAGGATCTTGGGTGTTGGTTGCAAAACCATCATTTATTTGACCTCTAAAGCTTGAAGGTTTCACTTTTAAGAGTTTTTAGCAAATGAAGATATTATGTTAAATGGTAGTTGGAGCTTAGGATTCAAAGAAATAAAAGGAGTACATTCATATTTATATTTCAAGTCCTTGCATTACATATTTATATTTAAGCTCTGGATTTCATGTTTATATTTATGTTTTCACCTAAATAATTAACTTGAAGCCTACCTATTTCAACATTAAAGTTGATTGTTGATTTAGAGTGAATACTCTAAGGGGCCTAGAACACTAAAATAAAGAATTGAACTTGCATTCATATTTACATTTCCTTGCTTAGCAGGTTTACTTTTCAAGCCATCACTTAAACTTAAAGATTAAAACAAGAGCTTGCATTTTCATATCACCTAAATAATTAACTCAAAGCCTACCTATTTCAACCTTAAAGTTGATTGTTGATTTAGAGTGAATACTCTAAGGGGCCTAGGGCACTAAAATAAAGAATTAAACTTGCATTCATGTTTACATTTCTTGTCTAGCATATTTATTTTTTGAGTCATCACCTAAACTTAAAGATTTAAAACTAGAGCTTGCATTTCTCATATTTTCAAAGCATTGCATAGCATACTTATGTTTTTCTTGCCACCACCCTATAATGCCAAGATTAAAAATGAAGCTTGCATTGCATGTTTAAAATTATGCCATCACTTGATTAACCTAGTGCTCAAGACTCATCATTTTAACTCACATGAGAACTTGGACTCATGGAATATATATCTTATTAATTGTAGACACCCTTTTATTTAGCTCTCTAATTTTTTGCTACTAATCTAAAGGTTACTTATTGTGTTGCCATAAGGATATGAATTATTTATAAGAACACCATAATGGTCCATTTTGTTTTTATTTTTAAATCTGTCCAAATTTGTTTAGCGATGCTCTTAGGTTAATAATATGAGAATTCTTGTATTTGATCCCTTAGATGCATAAAACGAAAAATATGAAAGTTTGGTTTACCCAATTTAAGGTTAAATCGTTTATGAGGCGAAGAAAGTACTTATCCTGGAAATGTTGTGATTTTCCATGCTTGAGGAATTATGTGAAATTGAGGTCTTACGTGTTTAGTTATTTGATTTTGAATGGATATGGCATGTTATAATTTCAATTGGGATATTTTAAAGTTGCATAGGTTCAAAAGAGCATGAGAAAAAGTATATGATATGGTTATGACTTTGCATTTTAACATAATATGCTAATATAAAGGTGACATAAAAATATATGGAAATAATCTAGATTCTTCTAATTAAAGGTTACAAGACCGATCCAATAAGGAAATGATCCTTTGACTCCCAAATTAAAGGTTATGAAAGGTGATCCTATTGCCCCCATCCTGCATCTTAAGAGTCGGGTGTTAATGTAATACCCGATTTTTCTATTTGAGTACAAATGACCAAAATGTCCTGAGGTCATTTTTACCCAGAATTTAAGGTAGTGAACCTGACATCCTCAATGGGTCAACTCAATGTTTGAAGGGGATTGTAGATGTAATGTTTGATATCCAGGGTGAAAATCTCATTTTCAAACTTTGACTCAAAATGACCAAAATACCCCTGTAGCGTTTACGGGTAAAGGTGCCGTTTAAGTGGAACTTTTCCAGAAGTTTGGAATGATGTTTATGAGTGGTTTTGGATGTTTAGTTGGCAAAAGGTTCATTTTAGTTCAAAATTACCATTTTGCCCCTAGAACAGTGTACAGTGAGCCTAATGACGTAATTAAGCAAACCTAAGCAATATTAGGCTCTAATTGAAGATTAATTTATTTCGATAATTAATCTAGAGTCAAAATAATTTATTAAGGTTAATTAGAACCTAAGATTGCTTGGTTAAACCCTAATTACATCTTTATTCAAGATTCCTAGTCATGGAATCTTGAATAGTGTTTTCTCTCTCTAATTCCTTAAATTAAGGAATTGTGCCCATACCTTCATTTGACTAAAAAATGGTTTTAAATTGTTAATCTAGCAAGATCACTTCCCTAATCAAGTCTTGACAACCTTAAATTACCATTACCTCACCTAAACACTTTCTTACAAACTCCTAATCAAAACCTTAATCAAAGAAACACCTAAACACATCATTAAACCACAATTACATGAACAAATCATCTTCCTCCCCTTGGCTGGAAATCTGGCCAAATGCATACCCTTAAAATGTGTCACATGTTGTTTTTATTTCACTCCAAAGGCCATGCCTCAAGCCATGCTTTGACCATACCTAGCCATGCTTTCAACCATGCCTTTGCATGACTAAAGTTTGAAGATATTTTCCTCCCTTTGGCCAAGAAACCTCGGCCTCCTCCTCCCAAATCAGCCTCAATGTTGAAAATTTTCTATAAATACCAAGCCTTGAAGAACTTGGTTACACTTTAGAAGCTTTGCCAAGTTTAGCTTTCTTGCATTTTCTTTCATTTTCTCTCAAAGTTCTCTTCATTTTACTCTTCCTCCTCCCTCAAAGAAACCTTTCCACCACCACAATTCACCACAAACAACCTTAAACCACCACTCCCTCACCTCAAACCACCTTTCAAACACCAAACCTTTCCATTTCCAAGCTTGCTTCTCAAGGAAAATTCATCTTCCTTGAGAACCTTTGGCCGAATCCTCCTCCCTCCAAGAGAAGATTTTGTCTTCTCACTTCTTCAAGAACACAAGCTTCTTCTTATTTCTTTCAAGACTTCTTTAGGTAGGGGTTTTATTTCAAAGTTTTACTCGTTTTCGCTTGATTTTTCAAGCCTTTCCTTCTCTTTTCCTTTTTCGGCCTTGAGCCTTTCATGAGAAAACTTCAGCTTGATGATGAGGTTTCAAGATAATGGTCTTGTGATGTCATGTGAGAAACCTCTAAAGCTTGAAAAACTTGGTCTTGGACCATATATGCTTTTTTTTTCTTTCCTTTTCTTTGCTCAAGTTTTCGATTTTCCTTTCTTTTCCTCCTCAAGGTTTTAGTTTTCTTTCCTTTTTTGAACAAAGTTTGATAAAAATGTTAAGTAGATCACTAAAAGTTTTGTTAAGAAAATTAATCATATGATTTCAAAGAGCTCTAAGCTTACCTTTGCCAACCTTAAAGTTGGTCGGCCATTCTAAGAGTTTACTCTAGATTGAAGCCCATGAGCAATAAAATAAAGAATATGAGTAGTTCTTTTTATGTTTGTTTGATAAGTGTTGATGCTTATCTTTTAGTCCATTTTCTTGAGCTTGATGATGAAGTTCAAACCAAAGACTTCTTTGAAGACTTGGTGCTAAGAACTCTAAAGCTCACTTTATGTTGTTAAGATACATGTTGGGTTAAGGTTATTAATGTTCCTCTAAAGTCTTGCAAGAGCTCTAGTTAAGATAAAAAAAGTTGCACTCATGTTTAAGTTTATGCCTTGCATATCATGTTTATTTTGATGCCATCACTAAGCTCTCAAGAATAAATAAATGAACTTGCATTATCATGTTTAAATTTCCAAGCTTGCATTTCATGTTTATATTTCAAGTCATCACTTAATCTTTAAAGATAATAATGAGGTTGCATCTCATATTTATTTTATGCTCTCACTTTACTTTATAATGAAGAGTAAAATAAAGTGCATAGCATGTTTAAGTTTATGTCATCACCTAAATACTCTAGAGCTCAAAGACTTGCCCAAGTATCACAAGTAAAGTTTTAGAAAATGGAGGCATTCAAGAATGCCATTTCGGCCTTGTGATGATAATGATGGACTGGATATGAGTTCATCTAATCATAAGTGCCCATAGCTATGTCTTGGAATTTTTCTAAGCTTAGGTGATCTTAAAGAACCTTATGAACAAGATTTTATGTTTTAAATCCTTCTTATGGTTAAATAATTTAGCTACTGACCTTACCTATATTTATATGATTTTAATGAGATAAATTAGTTTCTAAAAGAGTTTTGAGTTCCTAAAATTATTCCAAGAGAAACTAGTAACTTATATGCATTTAAATCATGAATCTATGTGATTATATGGGTTTGCATTTTGGATTCTGCCTTGTGTACTTGGCCACTATATAAATTCTGTTTTATGGTGTTAAAATGTGTAAAATTATGTTTGAGTGAAGCAAGGAACGATTTAGGGAAGTTAGGAAAGAACAAGTAACTAGAAAGGACTAAAAATGAGAATTCTAGAACACTTAGATGTAAGAATGGTAAATTCTGTTCCAGCATAATTGAACTTAAGGAAAATGGTTTATAATTAGTGGATATGTGTAGGAATCCCTCATATTTGGTTTAGAAGTTAATTATAGAGCCTTAGGCGAAGACGGAACTTAGAAAATGTCAAAACGAGATTCTAGGACCCTGTAAGCGTATGATAATTTTCTGCCTAAGTGATGCAATGCTGTTTGGATATATTAGTGAACATAAATCTTAGTTAGAATTGTAAGTAATGATCCCTTAGGTGTTCTAAAGAACTATAATAGGTGTTAGGATAACTAGAACACAATTTAAGACCTCGTAAGGGCCAAAGCATAAGACACCATGAGATAGGAGGTGTGATGTGAGAAGAGACCAAGTGGGTATATTCGTGATGAAGAATGTATGGATGTGTGGCATGTTGCTATGTTTACAATGCATGAGAATATGAGATAAGAATAGAGAATATGTTATATAATGTTCTATGGTTGTATGCTCATGTTGCATCCATACAAGATATGATAATGAGAAAATGATCCCATTATGACTTCCTAAGTTAAGGGTTGATGGGGTGATCCAAGAAAGAGATATGATTCCCCCTTTTTTTTTTCCCCATATGAATCTAACGATGCCTAGTTAGGATGAGCTCATTCCTAGGCAATAGGTGATTTGAAGTTTTGGTGGCCATGTGAAAATCATTGGTCGACATGTTAGGTGGATTTTGGTGGCTACGATGAGGGTGGAAAAGTTAAGAAAGAACTCGAAGAGTTCAAATATGATAAAGTAAAAGACACACATGCATATGTTTGTGGTTGTTCCATTGGTGCTTATGATTAAGTGATATATGTTGAGTACGTAATTGTCATGCTCAAGCATTGCCATGCATACATAAAATATCCTGCATTCATACCATCAAGACTCATGCTAAAAGACACCCACTTCAATAAGAGGATTTGAGAAACTCAAAATTGGACCTTATGCATGCACACCTCTTTCATAATAAAAACTGAAGTGGCTGGGGACGGGTTACGATGACACTTGTGTTAAAGTGGGGAGCCTATGAGAATCTTGAATAAGTTTCTCACCCCTTTGTTTTTCTTCCATGTTGTCTCTAGATGGGAATGTCTTGCAGACGTTCGTATCTTTCTTGAGGCGCAGGTGTAGATCACCTCATCTAATCGATCAGGTCGTAGCGGAAGTGTGAAGACTAGTCTAGCCTGTGAAAGTCATGTTTTGCATTAGTTAAACTTGCTTGATATATTTAGTACCTTAAAGGTGTCCTTTTATTTATAAGGACATCGTCGTTATGTTATGATTATGATATGATACTATAAGATTGTGTTGTGACTACTCTATGGTTTATTTATGATTGCTATGATGACGTGTATTTGGTTGTTATGTTTACGTATAATAGTTCGGTATCTATGCGTACGCCGGCTCCCATTTTAAGCTTTAAGTTTAAAAAGAAAAATTTAGTCATATTTTCCTACTCATATGTTAAAAGATAAGTCAAAATCTTGAAATAATGTAACGACTTATAATTAACCAAAATACGACTCGAGTATGAGGTTAAAAGTTAGGGTGTTATAGTTAACTTATCATAGGATAAGATTATGAGCTGTAACTGGTCTAGGATGAGCCATAAAGAACTCTCAAAAGGCGAGAGAAATAGGTGGCCCTCATAACCTAGAACTCTCGATAAATGGTACTTTAGAACTTTAAAATTGAACCTTATGCATGTTTAACTTTTTACAAAGAAACCCGAGGTTCTTAAGGACGTAGATGATGACACCAATATAGAATACCCTATTCGAGATACTTACCAAGTTTCTCACTTCCTCATCTTTTCTTTCTGTCACGTCTTTAGAGGACGAGCCACCTTCATGATTTACATTTACGTTGACATGGGAGCTTCATTTTGACGCGCCACATAGTCGTACCATTTTTGTGGGCGTTGTTCCATGCGCATGTTTGTATTTCTCTTATCACCCATTTGCCCAGCACTTACCAGTTTCCAACTTTTCTAAAAAACTTCAATTTACGACCTGACTCTTTCGAGCCCACATGCCCCGGAAGGAGAGCGCCTCCATTGGACCCCCCGGACCTCTGCGTACCCAAGCTGCGTTCGCCACCCCGATGCCGCCTCCGCCGTGTTGCTTTCTCCAGTATGTTCCCCTCTCATCCCCAACTGATTCTTAGACTGACCTCTCCAGCAGCATCCCATCCATGGGTTCCTCCCCCACCATACCTATGGAGTTAGGGCAGGATACCTGACGGGCCACTTGAGGAGGCAGGGTGAGGACGTTGCTCATGGAGCACATGCCTGACCTTCTCACTGGCCACCCCGGCCGAATTGGCTCATAGATTGGTATGTACCTCTTTTCACGGGTAGGAGTAGAAGTCGGCAGTCGACTTTAGTGCACACACTCGTACATGTTTAAGTAGCCTTTTTTGCTTTTAAAGGTTATCTATTTTATATGCACTATTGTAGATGAGAATTCTATGTATTTATGTTCTTAATGTTTTGCACATATGACTGTATTAACGCTGACTACGCTTGTTGGTGCATGGAATAACTATTCATATGTCTAGCTGATGTTGTTCCATTTATGGTTGTATGTTTCAATTGATATGTCATGATTTCCACTATTGATTATTCAAGGCAACGATGTAGTTACTTTATGCATACGTATGGCTCACTTTTTTATTTTTGAAGAAAATTTTACCCATATTTTCCTAAGTATTTTCTAAAAAAAAAGAGCCAAGAACTTAAGACAAAAGAGTAATAACTAATAATTAACTTGAATACATCCTAGGTGATTGAGTTAAATATTAGAGTGTTACAATTGAAACTCACCATTTCAAGGGAGGTAGTCAGGACACATGACGTCTACCACAAACTCCAAGTATTAATGCCTGGTTATCTGCATAGGATTTCCATCCAGAATTGAGTTGCCAATAAACTTTCTCTAATTAATTGGACATTCCCTAAGGTTTACTGAACTCTGCCTTAGCCTAGGGTCCTAGCTTCCTTAAGCTCAAATGTAACACCCTAATAATTAACCCAATACACCTAGGTTGTATTGATTAATTACTAGACTTTACTCTTTGCTTCAGTTCTTTCATCATACTTTGAAAATACTTAGTGAAATTACGAGCCATTTTTTTTAAAACATAATTGAAAACGTGAGCGCACATAACGTGAACAATAATCGAAATAAAGCGAATAACGAATATATAGCATGAAAAACACATCATATTGGCTCCATCATATAACATCCATAATTACATAACACATAGATATTTTGCCTACCAAACAGAATAAGACTAGGTGTAGGCAATCTAACAAAACATAAATAATATATGGATGGAAGAACATCCATTAATGGCACCTAGTAATAACACTCCAAGGATAGGGATAGATATCCAAGTTACACGCAAAGTTTAGCGATAGTTCCTCAAGGATATAAGTTGTTCACCAGATCAAGTACATCTACCAGGTGAGAGCATCAACGGGAATCACGAACATCACCATCACTTTCTGAAGACGAGATGGAAAGAAAGAAGAGGGAGTGAGAAACTTATAAAGAATCTCAGGAGGGTACTCACCTCATATGCATCGTGTCATCATCATCGTCCCCAGGAACCTTGGGTTATTATGAAATAGTGAGCATGCTAAGATTGATTTATTAAGTTTGAAAATATACTTTATCGAGGTTCGTCGTTTTAATCATGCGTCTTATAATGCATCATAAACTTAGCATGTCATGTTTATAATGAACTTTTCCTTTCATATATAATAACATAGTTATGCATAAAATCACATCATATTCCTCATCATCATTTCATAATACTATGCATAGCAGAACATCATATTTCTCATCATCATCTCATAAATACTATGCATAGCAGAACATCATATTCACATAATGCATTTACTTAGTTTCTTAGGTGACTTAAAGTTACTTTCATCATCATTTTCCTGGGCCACCCTATACTCCACCCTTTTGGGAGTAATCTAGGTTATGAGCTCATACCTTACTAGTCGTCACTAGCATATACTTATCCCTTTTGATAAGTTAAAGTCCCGACTCTACCCTTTTGAGAGAACGGGCTAGGGGCAAGAATCACCTTTTCACCACCTATAGTCTGATGGGTCCAAAGGATCATTTCCTCATAATTTTAAGTCACCATTAAGTCTTTGCATGTTATATCATAATATAACTCTGAATTCATAATCATCAAGATGCATAAACATTCTCATTGTTTGCAACAACAACTATATCATGCAAACTATGAAGTCATTCAATGATATCAAATACTTAATAAGCATCAAATCACTACATAGACTTATCATTTCAAACTTCAAAGAACCATCATCATAAATTCTTTCCAAAACCGTCTTAAACAAGAAACTTTAGAATCGGGTAATATCAATTATCAAACTAATTAATCATGCATCTAAAGGATTCATTATCATCATTACCATTAATTATAAGCCTTAAGAATATTATTAAACTATATTAAGCATAGGCAGCAAGTTATATTTAAGGCTTTACGTGTGCTAGAAGTTGCATTTTTAACCTTTTCTTACCTTTCCTTATGGTGCTAAAATTAATTACTAAACCAATTATGAATCATCTCAATAAACCATGATTATCACAACTTCAAACATATTAAACCATCATCATAATAGGAGTCTGAAACTAAGATTGGCTGAATCATGAACCTCATATAATTGGAAGTCACATTTCAAGTACAAATGAATTATTTAACTTAAAATATTTGTAAAACCTTGAAACTCCTTTAGAAACTAATTCTTTTTGTTAAAATTGAAAGAATTCATAGGACTTTAGGCCTTCTTAATCATGAGGCCGATTTATACATTGAAAGAATCTTCATGATTAAAATTTTCACTTAAGATAAAAGGAGCAAGTCTTGACTTAAGAGATTTATGTGATATCTTAGAATCATAAACATGCTATGCAACCTCATTTTAATCTTGTCATTATAAGGTGATAACTTGGAATTATAAACATGATATGCAAATCCATTTCTTTATCTTTAAGATTTAAGGTGATAACTTGAAAATTAAACATGATGCAAGACTTGAAATATAAACATGATGCAAGAAACTGGAGCCCGTAGTCCGCATATGACCAGCTGGAGAAGAGAATCTTAGAAATCGGAGCGGTGGTACCGCATTGACCGAAAGAGAAGAGAATTATTATTACATCTTTTAAGCTCCAATCTCAAGACTTCTTAAAGAATCAATTCTTTAACTCCAATAATCTTATTTCTTTGCTTGTGATACTTGGGCAAGTCTTTGAGCTCTAGGATCTTTAGGTGATGACATAAAATAAACATGTCATGCGTTGATTCTTTTAGCCATTATAAAATAAAGTGAGAGCATAAAATAAATATGAGATGCAATTCTTTATTATCTTTGAAGATTAAGTGACAACTTGAAATATAAACATGAAATGCAAGCTTGGAAATTTAAACATGAGATATGCAAGTTCATTTATTTATTCTTGAGAATTTAGTGATGACATAAAAGTAAACATGGTTATGCAAGGCATAAACTTAAACATGGATGCAAGTTCATTTTATTTCTTTACTAGAGCTCTTCCAAGACTTTAGAGAAATATAAATTCAACCCAATATATATCTTAGCAAGACAAAGTGAAAAATACATCTTTCAAGTTCTAAACTCAAGATCATTTTTACATCATAAAACATTATTCTTTAAAGTTTTGCATCAAGTGGAATTTTCAAGCTTTAGAGGCCTAACTTGTGATGGATTTACAACCAACACTCAAGGTCCTCATCATCAAGCTATCATCATATTCCTTCCTAGGCCATTTGGCCGAAATCATTAAAGAAAAATAAGGAAGAAAAACCAAATTGTAAAGCTTTAAAAACTAGAGAAACCTTCATTTTAGAGGTCTAACTTGTGAAGGTTTACCAACACTCAAGAACCTCATCATCAAACCATGGTCTCATCATAATCTAGGCCATAAGGCTGAATGTTTTTAAAGAAAAGGAAAACAAATCGAAATTGAAAACTAGAAGAAAGTCCATGAAATCATCATTTTTGAGCTGAAACATAACTTGTCATAGCATAAAATGAACTTAGAAACAACTCCCTACCTAATCTGATTTGAAGGAAAGGAAGAGAACTTGGTTTCTTTGAGTGAAATGAAGAAAATCTCTTTGAAAAATGAAGAAGAATTCGGCCAAGGAGGAGGAAGAAAGAAAGCTTTTGGTGCTTCTAAGAACTAGAATTGTGTAAGTTATGATCAAAGGCTTCTAACACCTCTTCAAGCATGCCTATTTATAGAGATTTTGAAGCTCATAAATGGACAAAGAAGGAGGAAGGCTGATGGATTTTAGGGGAACAAAGGAAGGAAAATCATTCCTTGTTTAAGGCATGTTTTATGCCATGTTTCAGGGAATTTTTGGCATTTTGTTTTAGTGTATCTTTGGGCAATTATTCTGATGCATAATGGCTCAATAATTTCATGCATTACAGCCCAAGGAAGAGAAATTTGTGTGTTCCATGTATTATTTAGGTGTAGGCAAGGTATTCATGCAAATTAGAGAATTTACAATTAAGGGCTTAGGTGAATTAGTAAGCAATTTGAGTGTTTTTAAGCAATTTTAGGTTCTAATCAATTTAAATAAATAATTTTGACTCTAGATTAATAATTAGAATTTAATAAGCTTTAATTTGAGCCTAATATTGCTTAGGTTTCGAGACGAATCAAAAATCTCAAAATTTGTAAAACTACAAGACGGGGCAAAATGGTCATTTTACTTAAAAATTGCCCGAGACCACCGAGCTTAACCAATGGTTAATCATGGCTTAAAAACACCTTTTAAAACATTTTAGTGAGGTTCGGGTTAGTCCACGCAATCGGGTTAAAAGCGCGGGCGTTTTGGTCATTTTGCGCGTCGAAGCTCAAAATTAGGATTCTTCTCCTCTATTAACACACATAACACAAACAATCCCTTATTATCATCAAAACATCCCCTTGAGGATGGGTGGGGCCCACGATCCTCATTTTGAGTAAAATAACCTCAGGGCATTTTGGTCATTTTACACGTACAGAAATCGGGTTTGCAATACTTGCACGAATTGCTCCTAACTTCTCTTCTAACGTTATATTCCTTTATTAAGGATTGTTTGGTCTCAAATTTTATATAATATTTACCTACGGGTTTGGTAATTCCTAATGACAGTAAAAAAAAAATTACAAAAATTGGGCGTTACATAAAACAATTTATGTGGACCTAGTTGCTTTTACAAGTCTTCAAATGGTGCCATCTAGATACATGCTTAGTAATTGTTGTTGTATGAGAACTTTATCATGGCAGTGGTAACCAACACCCACCAAAATATAAAACACAAGCTCTAAGCATAACAAAAGCTCTAAGCATAACTTTAGGGTATGAATTGTTCTCTATGATTGGCCATCTGTCTATGGTTGAAAGATTATGGTCAAACTCTATACATGCCCCAAATGCACCTTGAAAATCGCAAGTGAACAATCTTTATCTGATATGATGCACATTGACATGCCATGGAGTCTAACAATATTATCAATGTAGAGCTTGGCATACTAAGTCGCATTGAGGGTCTCCATGGTAGAGCTGCGCTAACTTGATCATCCTTCAGGATCACCCTTATGGAATCAAAGCTTTTAGTAGTTCGAGAACTGATTGCAAAGTCCATGGTTATCCTCTTCTACTTCCACTTTGGGATCTCTAATCTGCGAGCAAACCTTAGGCCTTTGGTGGTCAACCTTAACTTGCTAACACACTAAACATGTGCCACAAAGTCACCATCATCTCTTTTTATGCCTTACCACCAGTTTAACCTTAGGTCTTGATACATCTTGGTTGAGCTTGGTGAAAGAGTATGTCTGTGCTATGGATTCTTCCATCATCTTTCTCTTCAACTTACTTACATTAAGTATACATAAATGGTTATTAAAACACAACAAACTTTCTGCATTATTAGAACTTTGTATTATCCCCTTTGTGAACATTTTCCACTAGCTTGACCAACTGGAATCCCTCCTTGTTGTGCCTTGATCTGATCCTCTAGGGTTAACTAGGCCTTGATGTGAGCAATGAAGGCTCCTAAATCACTAAAGCCAAACCTGGACTCCCTTGGCCTCCAACTTGTGGATATCCACTATCGACGGCCTCAGGGTGCTATATAGGCTAAACCACCTAAAGACTTTCTACTCACAACATCTACCATAGCATTTACCTTGCTTGGATGATAAGAGATTGTACAATCATAGTCCTTTAGTGACTCTAGTCATTGGCATTGCTTGAGATTCAAGTCCTTCTATTGAAAGATGTACTTCAAGCTCTTGTGATTCATGAAGATCTCACAAGTCTCTCTATACATGTAATGCCTTCAAATCTTCAAGGCAAAGACAACTGTACCATCTCTAAATCATACGTCGAATAGTCTGCTTATGCCAATTAAGTTGCTTAGATGCATAAGCCATAACTCATCCATCCTAAAAGGACATAATCAAGTCTAACTCTTGAATATGTCACAGAACACCAAGAAATTGCCTATCCCTAAGTAATGGTCAAATAGGTCTTGAGCTTCTAAAACTCTGTTTACATGCATCCAATCATTGGAACTTGACATTCTTCTATGTTAACCTTGCCAATGGCACTCAAGCCTAGATAAATCCTTTACAAACCTAGCGCCCGAATTTTCTATATTTAGTACAAATGACCGAATACCCCTAAGGTCATTTTTACCCAAATTCAAGGAAGTTGACCTGCAGTCCTCGAATGGGTCAACTCAATGTTTGAAGGGGATTATAACTGTTATGTTTGATATCAGAGGTGAAATCTCGTTTTTCAACTTTCGGCTCAAAATGACCAAAATACCCCTGAGTGTTTTACCGGTGTAAAGGTGCCGTTTGATCTGAACTTTTCCAGGAAGTTTGGAATGATGTTTATGAGTGGTATTTGATGTTTAGTTGAGCAGAGAGGTCCAAGGTTTTAGTGTAAAATTACCATTTTGCCCCTAACAGTGTACAGTGAGCCTAATGACGTAATTAAGCAAACCTAAGCAATATTAGGCTCTAATCGAAGATTAATTTATTTCGATAATTAATCTAGAGTCAAAATAATTTATTAAGGTTAATTAGAACCTAAGATTGCTTAGTTAAACTCTAATTACATTCTTTAATTCAAGATTCCTAGTCATGGAATCTTGAATAGTATTTCTCTCTCCAATTCCTTAAATTAAGGAATTGTGCCATACCTCATTTGACTAAAAAATGATTTTAAATTGTTAATCTAGCAAGATCACTCTCCTAATCAAGTCTTGACAACCTTAATTAGCCATTACCTCACCTAAACACTTTCTTACAAACTCCTAATCAAAACCTTAATCAAAGAAACACCTAAACACATCACTAAACCACAATTACATGAACAAATTTCTCTTCCCCTTGGCTACAAAATTTGGCCGAAACATTTCCCCCAAATTGCATCACATGTTGATTTTGTTTCACTCAAAGACCATGCCTTAGGCCATACCTTGACCATGCTTTCAACCATGCTTGCCATGCCTAAGCCCATACCCATGCAAAGAGATATTTTCCTCCTTTTCCTCCCCATTGGTTGTCGGCCATTCCCTTCCAAGGCAGCCTCCATGTTGCAAAATTTCTATAAATACCAAGCTTGGAAGAACTTGGTTACACTTTAGATCATTTGCCAAGTTTAGTTTTCTTGCACTTTCTTGCATTTTCTCTCAAATTCTCTTCATCTTGCTCATCTTCTTCTTCCTCTCAAAGAAACCTTCCACCACCACAAACCACCACAAACAACCATAAACCACCACTCCCTCACCTCAAACCATCTCTTAAACACTCAAACTTTCCATTTCCAAGCTTAGAAACTCAAGGAAAAATCATCTTCCTTGAGCTTCCCCTTGGCCAAATCCTTCTCCTCCTCCAAGAGAAGATTTTGTCTTCTCATTTCTTCAAGAGAGTCTTTCATTGTCTTCTCTTCTTCATCAAGCTTTCTTTCAAAGACTTCCTTAGGTAGGGGTTTGTTTTTAAAGTTTTACTTGTTTTCTTCAAGAAAGTTCTAGTTTTCTCTTGGTTCAAAACTCTTTTTCTCTTCCTTTTTCTTTTCGGCCATGAGGCCTTTTCATGAGAAAACTTTGGCTTGATGATGAGGTTTCAAGATAATGACTTGTTGTTGTCATGTGAGAAACCTCTAAAGCTTGAAAACTTGGTCTTGGACCATACATTGTTTCCTTTTCTTTCCTTGCCAAAGTTTCAGTTTCTCTTCCTTTTTCCTTTGAAGATTTGGTTTCTTCTTCCTTGGTTTGAACAAAGTTTGCTAAAAATGTTAAGTAGATCACAAAAGTTTTGTTAAGAAAATTAATCATATGTTTTCAAAGAGCT